>OZ018319.1:154277308-154529808 GCA_963969495.1 Ceratothoa steindachneri
TCCTGTCGAAGCCATCCTCGTTCGCCCCTCGTTTTTGGGTGGCCAAAATACTCTTTCCTTGACCGGACGTTACCGCCCCCCCCACTTTTTTTCTGGAGAACCGTCATCACTTCAAGTTCCCGCTTAGAAGTTTTGAGCGCCCTCGTCTCACGTGCAGAAGACATCCGTGAAGCCTTACCCCGTCGTCTCACCCGGAATCTTCCGTAAGCCAACCCCTCTCACCCCCCATCCCTCTCAGTAACCCATTTGCGTTAATTTTCCCTATTTGAATAGTCTCCTCCTGTAATACCTTAAGTTTTAACTTCATAGTCTGATCCATCACTACAATTCCCCCCCCCCTTCGTTCATCTGATGTAATTTTGCCCCTTTTATTCCCTGATGTAATTTTTGCCCATCATTTCTCTCGTTATTCTTATGTAAATAAAATTATATTTTTGTACATGCCTCTTTAAATAAGTTTCTTATTTTTGGTGGTAACCTTCTACTAAATCCCGAGCTGGGTTAAGAGGACGGAAATTTTTCAATCCGATAGGATTAAATTTTTGCTGATGTGTTTCATATTTCTTTTTTTTGGTTTGCATTTCTTTTCTTTTTTTCAGTAAATCTTAGTAGATTCCACAAACAAGGTCAAATCTTGGGACTAACAGGCAAGTATTTAATTGCCCCTATCCAGGAAAAAGAAAGAAATGAAAGAGAGGAGAAAGAGAGCAAAGAGAAGCCGAAGAAAGAAGAGAGCAAAGAGAAGCAGAAGAAATGGAAAGAAACCGTCCACACTAGAGAGCTAAGTCGCGATAACGTAGAAACCCTTTTCGTTAGTTCAAGGAATGAGGTCCCTCAAACCCCTTCGGTTAAGTTACCCGCATTCAAGGATGGCGAAGACCTCAGTGCCTACCTCACCCACTTCGAAAAGATTTTAGAAGTGAATACGTGGGACAACGAGGATAATGGAGTCGCAAGCTTACTTTCTTTGCTAAACAGTGATCTTCGGGAAATTTTCATATCTCTTCCTGCCGAGGCCACCCTTAATTATTCGTCTCTCAAGGCCGAATTGCTATCGGCAATCAATATGAATCCCGATTTCTATCGGACTAAGTTTCGCCAGGCAATCATATTACCTGGCCAAACTTACCGCCAGATTGTCTTCTTCCTTCAGAGAAGCCTACAATTCTTGCTGGACTCGGCTCAAGTAGGACGCGAATACAAGTCTCTGTTCGATTTCGTCTTACTTGATCAGTTAATAGCTGCGCTGCCATCCTAGATCCGTGCATTCGTAAAAGATAGACGAGCGTCTACCTTTAAGGAATGCCTGGAAGAGGTGGATGTACACGCGTCCAGCCATAATCTGTATCCGAAGTACCCCAAGAAATCGCATCCCCCATCTCTAAGTGCTCCCATAAAAACTCGCCCCATTTTGTCAAAGTAGCTGGTCCCCCCCCCCAACCTAGATTCCCTCCCCCGCAAGAACCGAGGGATATTAGAAATAACTTAGTTTTTATAGTTACAAATATAGGCCCAAATATAGCTTTCACAGTGTGCAATTCTAATTATAAATATATAAATATAACATATATTTCACTTTCCTGACAGTTCGCTTGACCATACTATGATATAGTTGTGATAGAACAGGTTGAAGCTGCGTTAATTTCAACTTCTATCACATATTATTTAAAACCACGATGGGCCCACGTGCATCTTCGATTCGAAGCTTGGCGCCTTATCACAGCCACCGGATGTCAATTTTAAACAAGGAGGTTATCGTCCCCCCGTTCTCCCCCATACGCCGACCTCGCCAGATTGAGTTAGGCTTATGGGCAGATAAGGCATTGTTCTCCGGCTCGGCTGTGCGTTCCCTCGAAGCTCACACTCCATTGTCCCCCACGCCAAGGAGATGTCCTGGCTATTTATATAGAAACTTTACCACTAAGATCAGATTGGAGATCCAGATTTTCGTCGCGAAACATCCCCATGACCCTCTCTCCCTCTGTGCGCCAAGGGACCTCGACCTCGAGATTCACCATCACTTGTCCAGAAGGAGGACAATATCCCTTGTGTGCCAAAGGTTCGAGCCTTTCGTGATGCCAAGTCCCCAAGGCTTCCCCCTCGTGTTCAGAAGAGAACAACGTAGAACAGCCATTGTTCTTTTTTTGAGCCCTTAGCCCTGAAACGGTTCTCACCCTTCCCCCTTGTTGTTCAGAATAAAACAGCATTAGAACAGCCTTGTTCTTGAGCCCGTAGACAAGAGACGGTTCTCACCCCCCCCCCTGTTGTTCAGAGGAGAACAACATTAGAACAGCCCTTGTTCTTGAGCCCGTAGACAAGAGACGGTTCTCACCCCCCCTCCCCCTGTTGTTCAAAGGAGAACAACTTCAGAACAGCCATTGTTCTTGAGCCCGTAGACAAGAGACGGTTCTCACTCCCCCTTTTGTTTAGAAGAGAACAACGTAGAACAGCCCTTGTTCTTCAAGCCGTTCGTCGAGAAACGGTTCTCATTCCCAAGACGCCACGTCAGGATCATTTTATTTCCCCCTTCGGCTGGAACTCGCCAGCGGACCGAAAATTCCTTCAAGCCACCTTCCACTGCACCACTTGTGTCACCTTTGAGTACTTAACCCTTATGTCAATTCTATCCTGTGCTTCAAATGGTTTATCGAACCATCCCATCTCTTTAACTCTATATTTGTTTTACCTTTTTAAATCCTTTAAATCCTCGGATTAGCCCGAGCCCCCACGACCCTTTCCATTCTCTGTTTATGTCAATATTTTCCGTCTTGTGTTTGTTGATAGTTGTTATTAATAAAACTCTATTTTATTAATGATAGCAATATTATTATCCTTGAGCTCAGTTCCACTTCTTAAGCATATCGAAGATACATAATATCGGCCGCCAGACATTAACGCACTCTAAAGATAATTAAGGAAGTTCCCTCAACGAATAGTGATATATGGTATATCTTCGGGAGTCATTCTACGACATATATATATATATATATATATATATATATATATATATATATATATATATATATATTATTTAAATTTGGTATCAGGTGTGTAAGGTTTAACGCTATATCTTTGCAAACACTGGTCTCAGTCGAGTAAAGCATAGTGTTATTCATTATAATAATAGAGTATAGTAGTTCCCTTTTGTTTTAACGAGGGCTATCCCCTTTTTTTAGCTTAAGAAGCTGGAGTAGCTCAAGGAACGGTTATAATAATTTGTTTGTGTTTTTTTGTGATTTTAATCAGTGGTTATTTAGATCGAGAAACCAAGTACGAATAGGTCAGTGCCCATATTTAGGTAGGCTAATTCTATAGAGGCATAATTCTTGTTGCAAGGAATTTTAGTTGGTTGACTAGTGCGCCCCCAAGTGCAAAGATGACTCAGTTCGAAATCTTTAAAGCGCAAGGAGAGTCCTTGGGACTTTCCGGAAAAGAACTAATTGAGTACATTCTAGAGGATCAAAGAAAAAGAAAAAGAAAGAGAAATCCAAAGAGAAGAACGAGAAAGAGAAATCCAACGAGAAGAACGAGAAAGAGAAATCCAACGAGAAGAAAGAGAAAGGGAAAAAGAAATCCAAAGAGAAGAAAAAGAAAGGGAAAAAGAAATCCAACGAGAAGAAAGAGAAAGAGAGGAACGGATAATACAAGCTGAGCTTTATCATCAGATTGAATTAGCTCGTGTTGAAGCAGAGATACAGTCCGCCAGTTCCCGTTCCGAAGCCCCCCCCGCCACCAATCTTTCACTAAAGCTCCCCAATTTCAAGGATGGAGAGGATTTCGGAGCATTTTTAGCCCACTTCGAAAAGATCCTCGAAATCAATAACATGGATCTGGAGGCTGAAGGTGTAGCCAGATTACTTCCCCTGTTAAATTGCAAATTGCGCGAAATTTTTATATCTTTACCATCTGAGTGTACCATTAACTACAGCACCTTAAAAGCTGAGTTATTGGCCGCTCATAATATGACTCCCGATTTCTACCGCCAAGAATTTCGAGGAGGTCGTATTAAACCCGGACAGACGTTCCGTCAATTCGGATACATTCTTCAAAGGAATTTTAAATTTTGGTTAGAATCCTCAAAGGTGGATCCGAACTACGAGTCCTTAACAGACTTCGTGTTGCGAGATCATTTTTTGGCGTCCCTTCCGACGGAGATCCACGCGTTCGTCAAGGATCGTCGGTGCCAGACCTTTAAAGAATGTACCGAAGAAGCGGATGTCTATGCCGCAAGCCCTAATTTATACCCAAAGGAGAATCTAACTTCTCACCAATCCCCCTACAAGGAAAGAAGGAAGGATTCGCGCCCCTTCACAGGAAAGCCGACGAAGTTTCCGAGCCCCGTAAAACCCCAAAACTTCTTTCCCCAAAACCAACAACGGGACTACAAACCTCCCGTTAAGATTTCTCCTCCATCTCTCTTCCCAAAGCGACCAATCGTATGCTTCACCTGTGGTGTAGAAAACCACATGAGCTGGAATTGCCCCCAAAATTCTAGGCTTAAAAGCGGACCAGCCCACCAAGTTCACCCGGCTCTCCCGGTGGTGCAGACCCAAGCAGAAACTTCTTCCCCTCTGTCAGGCCACCAGATAAATTTTGTTTTGATAAAAGTTCATCGGGAACTTTAAAATTTGAGGAGGGCAGCGTGAACGGCTGTCGATATCGACTCTCATCAGGGACACAAAGTGTACGTGTTTCATCGTGTCCGACGAACTCCTCCCCCCAGTGGACCCTAACCGCGAAAAACTTGCGGTGGTACATGACTACCCTGGGCGGGCGAACCAATTCTCCGTCGTTAGATGTTACCTGCAGTGTCAATATTATGATGGCTGGGCTGAAGTCATTTCAGCACCCATACAATTTTGTTCCGTACTTATAGGACAGAGCCCCCAAGTAAGTTCCGACCCTGTGTCTCAGGCCGCCCTTCCTCGAGGCCGAGCTAAGAAAGAAGCCCAGGAGCCCGTCCCCATCAGAACCCCGATACCGTCCGATTTCTCCGAGACCCCTAACCAGGACTTTAGGACGGCACAAGAGGAGTGTGAATCACTAACACCCTTAGGTGATAAGGCCCAAGACAAGTACACGGAGACTGTCCCTGGACCCCAAGAAAAAAAGAACCCCCAACGCGCCTATGGAGATACCTTCGTAGAACTAGACGAAACATCGGCGCTTGAAGAAGATTACCCCGCGGAGTCCCTTAATGTAATACCGATAGAGTGCACCCAACCTGATGCCGATTACCCTCCTCCTTCCCTACCAGGCGAGTCTTTGGAACCCTCTGACCTGGATAGTGACGCGCAGCTGACACCACGTCAGAAGAGTCAGCTACATGAGCTATTTGAATGGAGTCACCATTTAACCACCCTATTAGCTCTTTTCGAGCGACTGCGCGAAAATGGCCTCACCCTTGGCCCCAGCAAATGCCATTTTGCCTACGAAACCATCAAATATTTGGGTTTCAAAATAGGACCAAGCAAGTTAGGTCCCCAAGAGAACAAGATTAAGGCAATCGCCGACATGCCCCTCCAGATTACAAAGAAGCAATTAAGATCGTTCCTAGGATCAGCTTCTCACTATCAGCGATTTGTTCCGAATTTCGCTGCAATTTCGGCCCCCTTCAG
Organism: Ceratothoa steindachneri; assembly: GCA_963969495.1. Classification (NCBI taxonomy): domain Eukaryota; kingdom Metazoa; phylum Arthropoda; class Malacostraca; order Isopoda; family Cymothoidae; genus Ceratothoa; species Ceratothoa steindachneri. The sequence continues at coordinate 154,282,927 of OZ018319.1, forward strand.
CCCCCTTCAAAAAAAGAATTTCCCCGATCGTTTACGTTGGAATGATGTCGCTATTTCCCATTTTAATTAGCTCAAGAATAAGCTCATTTCTGCCCCCATTTTAAAGTTGCCCAACCCGGAAAAATCCTTTGGGGTTAAGACCGACGTGAGCAACGAGGGCATTGGAGGTGTACTCCTTCAATACGTGGATGACGGAACGAGTCATCCAGTTGCATATGCTAGTCGTCAATTATTACCACGCGAAAAGAGATATGCCACTATAGAAAAGGAAGCTCTATCAATTATCTGGGTCATAGACAAATTCAAGATGTACTTGATAGGTAAAGAATTTCAGATAGGAACCGACCACCGTCCGTTAGCCTATATTAGGAATGTGAGACACTCAAACGGCCGCATCATGCGCTGGAGTTTACTCTTGCAAGAGTATCAGTTTAAAATAAATTATATAAAAGGTTCCGATAACCAGGTCGTTGACGCCCTCAGTAGGAATGCGTTACCGAATAGCGTAGAGTAAATGTATTCATAGGATTAGTATCTCCATGTAGGTATATACCGTCTTGTACGACTTAAATTAAGATTCTCTTGTAATATAATTAATTAAGGTATATGTCTGACTTTTGTAACGCTCAATGTCTAATTTTTTGTATGTATATATATTTGTACCCATTAATTTACGTATAAATTATTTTGTCCCGTATGTACTAATTTTATATCATTTCATTGTTCCATGCCTTTTTTTTATTTTCCCCTGTAATCTAAAGATCAAAATAATCATATGTATTGAGGTAATACTAGTTAGGTGCAGGAAGGTACGGTTGGTACAAGAAAACGAGTTCCCCACAACGGAGCTCTATCGTGGTCCCTTCTCTCTTTTTTTTTCGAAGTGACAACTTCCCCCGGAATGGAGGGGTGTGATAGAACAGGTTGAAGCTGCGTTAATTTCAACTTCTATCACATATTATTTAAAACCACGATGGGCCCACGTGCATCTTCGATTAGAAGCTTGGCGCCTTATCACAGCCACCGGATGTCAATTTTAAACAAGGAGGTTATCGTCCCCCCGTTCTTATCCATACGCCAACCTCGCCAGATTGAGTTAGGCTTATGAGCAGATAAGGCATTGTTCTCCGGCTCGGCTGTGCGTTCCTTTGAAGCTCACACTCCATTGTCCCCTACGCCAAGGAGATGTCCTGGCTATTTATATGGAAACTTTACCACTAAGATCAGATTGGAGATCCAGATTATCGTCGCGAAACATCCCTCTGTGCGCCAAGGGACCTCGACCTCGAGATTCACCATCACTTGTCCAGAAGGAGGACAATATCCTTTGTGTGTCAAAGGTTCGAGCCTTTCGTGACGCCAAGTCCCCAAGGCTTCCCCCTCGTGTTCAGAGGAGAACAGCATTAGAACAGCCCTTGTTCTTGAGCCCGTAGACAAGAGACGGTTTTCACCCCCCCCCCCCCTATTGTTCAGAGGAGAACAACATTAGAACAGCCATTGTTCTTGAGCCCGAAGACAAGAGACGGTTCTCACCCCCCCTTTTGTTCAGAAGAGAGCAACGTAGAACAGCCCTTGTTCTTCAAGCCGTTCGTCGAGAAACGGTTCTCATTCCCAAGACGCCACGTCAGCATCATTTTATTCCCCCCCTTCGGCTGAACTCGCCAGCGGACCGAAAATTCCTTCAAGCCACCTTCCACTGCACTACTAGTGTAAAGTTACGTAAGCCAAACGTCACCTTTGAGTACTTAACCCTTTTGTCAATTCTATCCTGTGCTTTAAATGGTTTATCGAACCATCCCATCTCTTTAACTCTATATTTGTTTTACCTTTTTAAATCCTTTAAATCCTCGGATTAGCCCGAGCCCCCACGACCCTTTCCATTCTCTGTTTATGTCAATATTTTCCGTCTTGTGTTTGTTGATAGTTATTATTAATAAAATTCTATTTTATTAATGATAGCAATATTATTATCCTTGAGCTCAGTTCCACTTCTTAAGCATATCGAAGATACATAATATCGGCCGCCAGACATTAACGCACTCTAAAGATAATTAAGGAAGTTCCCTCAACGAATAGTGATATATGGTATATCTTCGGGAGTCATTCTACGACAATAGTATTTAGCTAGGGAACTTATTTTTTCTCGTTTTATATTGCATTGGATTTTTTTCCTGATTCTTAATTAGTTTTCCAACGATGATTTCAAATCTACAATCGGGTTTTCTCTGTATGCTCTAGTTTTTATGCTATTTTACATTTATGATTTTTCTGAAAATAACCCTCTTAATGTTTTGTTTAAGATCTAATGATGGCTCTTTAAAAAGAGGCATAAATGCAATAACGATCTGAATGCATCCCGTTACTTATGTGCCTGCTACACACTTCTTCGTCAAAGGCGTCACATAACAAGGTTTGTGCGCCGTATCATGGTGACAAAACCTTGTTTCATAATTGTGAGGAAAATCTTCGTGACTGAACCAAAGGAAAACGAAACGGTCTAATTTTTGTAGTTTCCATGGTTTGGCGAGAGCCAAAAGAACACATAAGTGTCTGCTATTTTTTTTTGTCAAAACTAAAGGTTTTAGCAAGAAAAAGTGTCATAATATCTCCAATCCCAATATTTCTTCTGCATTTTCACCTACTCCGCATTTTGAGTAAGCTACAGTTCCAGTATTTAATGGTTATGCTTCTTCTGAAGATAAGAGCAGTAAATCTCATTAGGAGTTTAAAGACGGTCTCAGATCCCGAAGACCCTTCATCTAATGTGAAACACTCATCAGCCCCTTAACGTTTTATTCAGGAAGAACTGAATGATTTAGCACATGATTAAGCACTCTCCAAGATAGCAGTAGAGCTATTATCCTCCAGGCTAAATGATAAAGACCTCTTGACATCTTTGGAAAAGTTTCATATTTCAGAAGATGGGATCAGATTTTTGTGAACTTATATTGAGAAGACAAGCAATTTTGTTTCCTGCCATGATATTCCAAGGGTTCCATCGTATAACCCAGCAAAATAGAGAGGATAGTTCTAAACGCAGCTTCAAGTATGTCCTCTTTCAAAATAACAATGCTTTTGGTGCATTTATAGTTGGTCACTCGGTACATCTGCGAGAAAACCCTGACGACATAAAAATGGTTATTGACTCGCTTAAATATCAAGAGCACACTGGATTATTGGTGTGGACCAAGCGCGGATCCAAGGGCGTGCCGAGGGTGATAAATCCACCCCAAATTTGTTCTTTCATTAGCCCATAGTGAAAAGCGAAACGACTTCATTAAGTATCTCCTAATAAAAATGTTGGGGGGGACACTGTGTATTGAGGAACAAAGTGGAGCAAGTTGGCTGGGTGTGCGGCCGTGGTTATGCAAGAATACTGGCTCGCGATAATGTTTCATTGCTTTAATCATCAGCTGAACCTCGTCTTCTCCAGGCCTTAGACCAAAAATAAATAAAACTCGCTCTCTAGATCTTCATCGAAGTGTACAACAACATCTATTCCTTAAACATGCGCTCGATGAGGTTTAGTGAGCTAAAGAAAGACCACGCGCCCACGAAGCGGAGAAAGCTGGTCAATCTCTGGGCTATAAGATGTGTTGAGCAACATTATTCAGTTATGTTCATCAAATTCCTGCCTATTATTGCCATCTTTCTCGAGGATGAGAGCCGCGTTTTCTGAAACACCTCGTCATCGTTGATGCGGTTCTAGCTCGCACCGTGGTACCGCTCCGAAGTCTGCAGTATCCTACGGTCAATCTGGTCTCAGCATACGCTGCAATCTGTGAAGTGGAGACGTATCTCAACAAGACACGGGAAGGTTCACTGACCAACTTCTACGACTTCTTCAGGAAGACATAGGAGCCTCTTAAGGAGATTGGCTCGTTACAGGACACCATTCCTGTGCCTCGAGTTTCTAGGTGTCAAACGAGCAAGCGAACGTACTTTGCCAGAAAGCTGAAGAATATGCCCCCTTGAACCGTGTATCGACACATTCATTAAACAAGTTTTGACTGAGCTGCAGAGCTGGTTCTGTAACGACACTATTCTGGTCGGTTTGAAGATTACATAGGTATCTGTTCAGCGGCGCTCGCGGAGATGTTGCTGCTATTCTGGAGGTGGCAAAACTCTACAAGCCTAGCATAGAAGCCTTTAGGCTCGTCAAAATGCAACCAAAGCGCTGGTTTCCGTCAAAAATCAAGGAATACCATGCGTAAAGAGTGCCCCAACAGCCTAGTGCTGATCAGTGCAACAACGAAATTGATGTTATAATAAACAGCGTAATTAATGTATTTGCCAAAAGAAACACGAATTTGATCTTCATGTAAAATGCAGTAACAAATGTTATTAATGTGTGTCAAATGTTGTTATTAACATTTTCAGACCAGTTTATGTTTACTTTTCTTTTTTAAGCCATACTTATATTCTTCTATTTAGAAAGTGTTATTTAATAATATCGAAAATATATAAAACGGTTTTTTTAAACTGCTGCGATCAAATGTACCTAATATGATACATGTCTAAAACAGGTAAATCTCAAAAAAAATTATTAAATTCAGAATTATACCTTAGCTGAAGTTCAAAAAATACGATGAGCCACAATTCATAATTTTCTGATGTGTAGAAACAATTCGGATTCGAGAGAGTTAGTGCTCACTCCTGTGGAAGATACTGTTATATATTATATTAATGCTGTGTAAGATAAACATTAATAATGATCAATGCTCCTTTCTCAGACTACTGAGAGGAAGAAATTTAGGCAAGCCCCCGACCAAATTTTTATCCTGGATCAGCCACTGGTGTGGACCTATTTTTTTTTAATGAGCTCATCTAGCAACTGCCCACTTGGGCATTAGTCGCCGTGTTCAACATTTCCTAAAATTAACCACCTTCAAAACAGGATGCTAAAAAAACAAATAAAAAACCATCAATAAAAATTAAACAAAGAAATAAGGTAATAAGCAGGAAAAAAGCTACGGCGTCGGGAGAAGGTCCGCCTCCCACTGGCGCAGGAACATGCGACCTACAAAGCCCCCCAAAATCCAAAAATAGTTAAATAAAAGGAAGAAGGCCAGCCTTCCCCCAAGTTCTATAAATCTACCAGTCAATGTGCACGCACTCGTCCCGAGTACAAGGGAAGGGCGGTAGCGACCCCGCCCGTCCCGGTACCGGAAGAGGTAAAGTGCGCGGAGATCGTCCAAAGTGGGACAGTCAACAAGAATGTGCTGAATAGTCTGGGGGACAACGCAGTCTTCACAGTATGGCGCAGGCGAGCGCTATATCAAAAGATGGTGCGTCCCACGAAGGTGTCCAATTCGGAGACGAGAGAAAGCGTCATGAAGCCGTCGCGGCATTGGGAGATAGGTCCATGGGAACAGTCGCGGCGCAATAGAACGCAACTTTAAGTTTCCTTTGACCGTCTCCTATCTTCTTTGCCAAGCAGTCCGAAGAGCTGCCCGTATTCCTGCCATGTAGTCGGTGTGAGTAAGAGCGAAACGCTACGCCAGTCGCAGACTCCTCGCGGACTCTTTAGCGCCATCATCGGCGCGCTCATTCCTTGCAATTCCTACATGTCCAGGAACCCAGCAGAAGATAATCTCGAACCGTCTCCCATCTTCTTTGCCAAGCAGACCGTAGAGCTGACCGTATTCCTGCCAAGTAGTTTAGGTGTGGAAAAGCGAAACGCTGGAACGGTCGCGCGGTCCTCGTGGACTCTTTGGCGCCCTCGTTGGCGCTCTCATTCCCCACAATTCCCAAATATCCATGAACCTAAAGGAATATAATCTTGACATCCGCCCGGCTCGCCAAAAACCGTAGTATCATGGATATCGGGAACCAGAGGGTGCGGAGATTCCAATGCCCCGAGAGCACCCAGGGCGCTCTGTGAGTCGCTATAAAACATGATCCGGTCTCCGAACTTGGCACGTCGCGTAATCTCCCGTACCGAGTGGTGTATTGACACCAACTCAGTCGTGAAGATAGACGCAGCGCCGGGTAGAGGCTAACTGACTTCGAACAGCAGTAACACGGCATGCAACCGACCCCTTCTTGGGACTTGAAGCCATCCGTATACACTGGCACGGTTCCAGCGTGACACGAGATGTGCTCCAAAAAGGCCGAACGCATTACTCCCGGCGCTGTAGAAGCGGTGTCTGCGCACGAAGCAAGGGCGGAACGAAACTCATTCAGAGTTCTCTGCCCCTGGAGGTAACGTGCAACCGACGGACTTTCCGGACATCCCGACGTGCATTGAATCCTGGCGGAGCAGCATCCCGTTTTTTTTTTTTTTATAGGGCCCATCTGGCAACTGCCGACTTAGGCATAAGTCGGCGGAAACACGACAGCCTAGAACTAAGTTACTTTAAAATAAAAATATGAAAAAATAACAATGATAAAAATGTGAAAAACCTAACAATTAGGAAGCAATCTCTGGCAGCCGGAAAGGATCCCCCTCACCCCGGTGCGGGAGCGTGCAACATACAAAGAAAACAATAACAAACAACAACAAAAAATAGAACCTTCTTAAATAAAGATAAGAAGCCCGGCCTCCCAACAAAAAGTCAACAAGTCCACCAGTCAATGTGCATGCAATCGTCCCGAGTACAAAGGACAGGCGGTAGCGACCCGGCCCATCCCGGTACCAAGACAGGTATCGTGCGCGAAGATCACCCAGACTGGGACATTCGACAAGAATATGCCGAACAGACTGGGGGACGACGCAGTCGTCACAATAGGGTGCAGGTGAGCGCTCCATCAAGTAACGATGCGTCACACGAGTGTATCCGATTTGGAGACGACAGAAAGCGACCTGAATCCGTCGCGGCATTGGAAGATAGGTCCATGGAAACAATCGCAGCGCAAAAGCACGCCAATTTAAGTTCCCTTTGACCGTCTCCCATCTTCTTTGCTAAGCAGTCCAAAGAGCTGCCCGTATTCCTGCCATGTAGTCGGTGTGAGGAAAAGCGAAACGCTGGTCTTGTCGCAGAGTCCTTACGGACACTTTGGCAACCTTATCGGCGCGCTCATTCCCCGCAATTCCTACATGTCCAGGAACCCAGCAGAAGATAATCTAAACATCTGCCCGGCTCGTCAAAACCGTGGCGTCACGGGTATCGTTAACCAGGAGATGCGGAGATTCCAATGCTGTGAGAGCACTCAGGGAGCTTTGTGAGTCGCTATAGATCACAATCCCATCTAAGAACCGCGCACGTTCCGTAATCTCGCGTACCGAGTGGTGTATTGCCACTAACTTGGCCGTGAAGACAGACGCAGCGCCTGGTATATCCCCGCTGGCTTCAAACAGAGGGGATACAGCGTGGAAGCCGACCCCTTCTTGGGACTTGGAGCCATCCGTATACACTGGCACGGTTCCATAGTGACACGATGTGTGCTCCAAAAAGGTTGAAAGCAATACTCCCGGCGCCGTACAAGCTTTGGGAGCAGAGGCGTGGCGACAAATAGCCAAATGTTGTACCCTCCAGGGTGGCGTCCTGGGCAGAACCAGGGGCGCCACCGGCCCAAGAGCTATATCTAGCTCTCAAATGAGTTTCCTGGTCCTAAACCCAAAGGGCTTAGAGTATGACTGGCGTCTCTCAGCGGCATAGGCACCATCGAGATCAGCTTCGGAAGCAGTGAGAGCTGTTGGCGACTGAAAGAGGCGCCGAGCTCGCGCGTACAGTCGGGTGATGCACTGCACGAGGCGCAGAGCGAGTGGCATATCCCCAGCATCGACCAAAAAGCTCTCAATGTGGGAAGTGCGGAAGGCACCGGTCGCCAGGCGAAGGCCAGTGTAGTGAATCAAATCTACCTTCTGCAATAAACGCTCGGCCGCGGATGCATAACTCGCATCCGTAGTCGAGTTTCGAAAGAACAAAGGATCGAAAAAAAGTAAGGCAGTAGCCCTATCAGCGACCCAAGCGCTGAACGTCACGGAACGGAGAATGTCCATGGCGCAGGGGCAGGAGACCCTAAGGCTGCAAATATGAGCCTCCCAGGTAAGGCGTCGGTCGAATACAAGACCAATGAAACGGTGCGATTCGACCACATCCATGCGCACCCCATTAAGAAACAAATCTGGGTCGGGGTGAAGCCGTGGATGACGGCAGAAGTGCACTACCTTAGTCTTGGCCAAAGAAAACCGAAACCTGTGCGCTTTGGCATAGCAAGAGACGCGGTTCAATGCCTGTTGGAGTCGACGCTCCAGAGTTGGCATCTGGGCCGCGCCAAAAGAGATCAAAAGGTCATCCACGTCGAGCGTAACGAAAGCATCTTCCGGCAGCACCGAGGTGATGCCGTTGATGCTCAGGGCAAATAGTGTGACACTGAGGACACTTCTTTGGGGGAGACCCTTTTCCTGCTCCTTTGGTTCGGAGAGGGCTTCCCCCACACGTACGCAGGATCGACGATCTCGCAAAAATTCAGATATAAACATTGGGAGGCGTCCGATCGCCCCCATCGTGTGGAGTGTCTCCATGATACCGTATCGCCATGTGGTATCATAGGCCCTCTCCACATCGAAAAAGACCGTGGCGTAGTGCCGTCTACGAAGGAAAGCCTCGCAGACGGCATTTTCCAGTCGGAGCAGAGAATCCGACGTGCGGTGGAACTTGCGAAAGCCGCACTGTGCGGAAGACAGATGGCCTCCGCTGTCCAAGAAAAAGGCTAGTCTAACATTTACCAATTTCTCCATCAACTTGCACACGCAAGAGGTTAGAGAGATTGGGCGGCAACCGGTCTGAGTAGAGTGATCTCTCCCCGGTTTGCAAAAGGCGAGCACAGAAGCGATTTGCCAGGAGTCTGGAAGAAGACCTTCCACCCAGATCCTGTTGAACAAATCTAACAGAAAGGCTATGCCTCGCTCACCCAGGTTTCGAAGCACGGCGTACGGGACATTGACCGGACCATTGACAGTGTCCGTGCACGAAGCGAGAGCGAAACGCAACTTACTCATAGTAAACTTGTCGTTGAAGGGCTCTCCGCCTCTAGAGATAAAGTCCAGCCGGCGGCTTCCACGACATCACGGCGTGCATTGAATGCTGGCAGAGCAGTATCATGGCTAGAGAATGCGGAAAAAGTGGTCGCTAAGGATTCCGCAACGGACGCGTGTTCCGAGATTGCTGTCCCATTCTCCTGGAGAACGGGAAGGGGGTCCTGCGAGAAATTGTCTCAAATTCTTTTGACTCGCTTCCACACCTTAGCTAAAGGGGTCTTCACGTTAAGTGAAGACACGTATGCCCGTCAAGAAGAGCGGCGGGCGTGCTTCGAAATATACCGGAACCTAGCCCTAGCCCGACGAAATTCAGCGACAGTGAAATCGTTCAGGCGGCGCTTATAGCGCATGTAGGCATAACGCTTCTGTTTAAAGGCTGTCTTACACTCGGCCGACCACCATGGGAGTGGTCGGCGTGCAAAACGGCCAGACGTCCAAGGAATAGTAGTCAGGCCCACGGCGATGAGGTTGCCGGAGAAGAACTCAACGGCCTCATCTACCGACCTAAACCCCTCGACTGATTTTTTTTTTTTTTTAATTTATGGAGCCCATCTGGCAACTACCCACTTGAGCATAAGTCGCCGAAAAACACGACAGCCTAGAACTAGGCTACTTTAGAGTAAAAATATAAAAACCTAACAATGATATAAATTGGAAAAACTTAACAATCGAAGCAATCTCCAGGAGCGGGGGGGAGGTCCTTCTCACCCCGGTGCAAAAGAGTGCAACCTACAAACAAAACAATAACAAAAAAAGGAACCTTAAATAAAGGGGAGAAGGCCGGCCTCCCCCAAAAAGTCAATAAGTTACCAGTCATGGTGCACGCACTCGTCCCGATTACAAGGGACAGGCGGTAGCGATCCCGCCCATCCCGGTACCAAGACAAGTATCGTGCGCGAAGATCACCCAGACTGGGACATTCGACAAGTATATGCCGAACAGTCTGGGGGACGACGCAGTCGTTGCAATAGGGCGCATGCGAGTGCTGCATCAAGTAGCGATGCGTCACACGAGTGTGTCCGATTCGAAGACGATAGAAAGCCACCTGAAGCCGCCGCGGCATTAAGGGATAGATCCATGGGAACAGTCGCAAGGCAATGGCACGTAACTTTAAGTTCCCTTCGACCGTCTCCCATCTTCGTTGCCAAGCAGTCCGAAGAGCTGCCCGTATTCCTGCCATGTAGTCGGTGTGAGGAAGAGCGAAACGCTGGTCCGGTCGCACAGTCCTCGCGGACTCTTTGGCGCCCTCATCGGCGCGCTCATTCCCCGCAATTCCTACATGTCCAGGAACCCAGCAGAAGATAATCTCGACATCTGCCCGGCTCGCCAAAACCGTGGCGTCACGGATATCGCGAACCAGAGGATGCGGAGATTCCAATGCTGTGAGAGCACTCAGGGCGCTTTGCGAATCGCAGTAGATCACAATCCGGTCTCCGAACCGGGCACGTCGCGTAATCTCCTGTACCGAGTGGTGTATTGCCACCAGCTCGGCCGTCAAGACAGACGCAGCGCCTGGTAGAGCCCCGCTGACTTCAAACAGATTGGATACGGCGTGGAAGCCGACCCCCTCTTGGGACTTGGAGCCATCCGTATACACTGGCACGGTTCAAGCGTGACACGATGTGTGCTCCAAAAAGGTCGAACGCAATACTCCCGGCGCAGTACAAGCTTTGGGAGCAGAGGCGTGGCGACAAATAGCCAAATGTGGTACCCTCCAGGGTGGCGTCCTGGGCAAAACCAGGGGCGCCACCGGCCCGAGAGCGATATCTACCTCTCGAAGGAGTTTCCTGGCCCTAAACCCAAAAGGCTTAGGGTATGACTGGCGTCTCTCGACGGCATAGGCACCATCGAGATCAGCTGCGGATGTAGTGAGAGATGTTGGCGACTGAGGGAGGCACCGGGCTCGCGCGTACAGTCGAGTGATACACTGCACGCGGCGCAGAGCGAGTGGCATCTCCCCAGCATCGACCAACAGGCTCTTAATAGGGGAAGTGCGGAAGGCGCCGGTCGCAAGGCGAAGGCCGGTGTGGTGGATCGAATCCACCTTCCGCAATAAACGCTCGGCTGCGGATGCATAAAACTCGCATCCGTAGTCGATCTTCGAGCGAACAAAGGATCGATAAAAAAGTAAGGCAGTAGCCCTATCAGCGCCCCAAGCGCTGAACGTCACGGAACGGAGAATGTCCATGGCGCGGGTACAAGAGACCCTAAGGCTGCGAATATGAGCCTCCCAGGTAAGGCGTCGGTCGAATACAAGACCAAGCAAACGGTGCGCCTCAACCACATCCAGGCACACCCCATTAAGAAACAAATCTGGGTCGGGGTGAAGCCGTGGATGGCGGCAGAAGTGCACCATCTTAGTCTTAGCCGAAGAAAACCGAAACCTGTGCGCTTCGGCATAGCGAAAGACGCGGTTCAATGCCTGTTGGAGTCGACGCTCCAGAGTTGGCATCTGGGCCGCGCCAAAAGTGATCGAAAGGTCATCCACGTAGAGCGTAGCGAGAACATCTTCCGGCAGCACCGAGGTGATGCCGTTGATGCTCAGGGCAAAGAGTGTGACACTGAGAACACTTTCCTGTAGGACACCCTCTTCCTGCTCCTTTGGGCCGGAGAGGGCTCCCCCCACCCGTACGCGGAATCGACGATCTCGCAAAAATTCAGATATAAACATTGGGAGGCGTCCCCTCGCCCCCATCGTGTGGAGAGTCTCCATGATACCGTATCGCCATTTGGTATCATAGGCCTTCTCCAGATCAAAAGACACCGTGGCGTAGTGCTGTCTACGAAGGAAAGCCTCGCAGACGGCATTTTCCAGTGGGAGCAGAGCATCTGACGTGGAGTGGAACTTACGGAAGCCGCACTGTGCAGAAGACAGATGGCCTCCGCTGTCCAGGAAATAGGCTAATCTAACATTTACCAATCTCTCCATCAACTTGCACACGCAAGAGGTTAGAGAGATTGGGCGGAAACCGGTCGGAGTAGAGTGATCTCTCCCCGGCTTGCGAAAGGCGAGCACAGTAGCGATTCGCCAGGAGTCTGGGAGAAGACCTTCCACCCAGATCCTGTTGAACAAATCTAACAGAAAGGCCATGCCTCGCTCACCCAGGTGTCGAAGCATGGCGTACGGGACATCGTCCGGACCATGGGCGGTGTCCGCGCACGAAGCGAGATTTTTTATTTTTTTTTTTTTATAGAGCCCATCTGGCAACTACCCACTTGGGCATAAGTCGCCGAAAAACACGACAGCCTAGAATTAGGCTACTTTAAAGTTAAAATATGAAAACTTAACAATCAATATAAATTTGAAAAACTTAACAATCGAAGCAATCTCCGGCAGCGGGGGGAGGTCCCCCTCACCCCGGTGCAGGAGAGTGCAATCTAAAACAAAACAATAACAAAAAAAGGAACCTTAAATAAAGGGGAGAAGGCCGGCCTCCCCCAAAAAGTCAATTAGTCCACCAGTCATGGTGCACGCACTCGTCCCGAGTACAAGGGACAGGCGGTAGCGACCCCGCCCATCCCGGTACCGAGACAGGTATCGTGCGCGAAGATCACCCAGACTGGGACATTCGACAAGAAAATGCCGAACAGTCTGGGGGACGACGCAGTCGTTGCAATAGGGCACATGCGAGCGCTCCACCAAGTAACGATGCGTCACACGAGTGTGTCCGATTCGAAGACGACAGAAAGCAACCTGAAGCCGCCGCGGCATTAATGGATAGGTCCATGGGAACAGTCGCGGCGCAATGGCACGCAACTTTAAGTTCCCCTCGACCGTCTCCCATCTTCTTTGCCAAGCAGTCCGAAGAGCTGCCCGTATTCCTGCCATGTAGTCGGTGTGAGGAAGAGCGAAACGCTGGTCAAGTCGCACAGTCCTCGCGGACTCTTTGGCGCCCTCATCGGCGCGCTCATTCCCCGCAATTCCTACATGTCCAGGAACCCAGCAGAAGATAATCTCGACATCTGCCCGGCTCGCCAAAACCGTGCCGTCACGGATTTCGCGAACCAGGGGATGCGGAGATTCCAATGCCCCGAGAGCACTCAGGGCGCTTTGTGAGTCGCTATAAATCACAATCCGGTCTCCGAACCGGGCACGTCGCGTAATCTCCCGTACCGAGTGGTGTATTGCCACCAGCTCGGCCGTGAAGACAGACGCAGCGCCTGGTAGAGCCCCGCTGACTTCAAACAGAGGGGATACGGCGTGGAAGCCGACCCCCTCTTGGGACTTGGAGCCATCCGTATACACTGGCACGGTACCAGCGTGACACGATGTGTGCTCCAAAAAGATCGAACGCAATACTCCCGGCGCAGTACAAGCTTTGGGAGCAGAGGCGTGGCGACAAATAGCCAAATGTGGTACCATCCAGGGTGGCGTTCTGGGCAGAACCAGGGGCGCCACCGGCCCGAGAGCTATATCTACCTCTCGAAGGAGTTTCCTGGCCCTAAACCCAAAGGGCTTAGGGTATGACTGGCGTCTCTCGGCGGCATAGGCACCATCGAGATCAGCTGCGGATGCAGTGAGAGCTGTTGGCGACTGGGGGAGGCGTCGGGCTCGCGCGTACAGGCGAGTGATGCACTGCACGCGGCGCAGAGCGAGTGGCATCTCCCCAGCATCGACCAACAGGCTCTCAATGGGGGAAGTGCGGAAGGCACCGGTCGCAAGGCGAAGGCCGGTGTGGTGGATCGAATCCACCTTCCGCAATAAACGCTCGGCTGCGGATGCATAAAACTCGCATCCGTAGTCGAGCTTCGAGCGAACAAAGGATCGATAAAAAAGTAATGCGGTAGCCCTATCAGCGCCCCAAGCGCTGAACGTCACGGAACGGAGAATGTCCATGGCGCGGGTACAAGAGACCCTAAGGCTGCGAATGTGAGCCTCCCAGGTGAGGCGTCGGTCGAATACAAGACCAAGGAAACGGTGCGACTCAACCACATCCAGGCGCACCCCATTAAGAAACAAATCTGGGTCGGGGTGAAGCCGTGGATGGCGGCAGAAGTGCACCACCTTAGTCTTGGCCAAAGAAAACCGAAACCTGTGCGCTTCGGCATAGCGAGAGACGCGGTTCAATGCCTGTTGGAGTCGGCGCTCCAGAGTTGGCATCTGGGCCGCGCCAAAAGAGATCGAAAGGTCGTCCACGTAGAGCGTAGCGAGAACATCTTCCGGCAGCACCGAGGTGATGCCGTTGATGCTCAGGGCAAAGAGTGTGACACTGAGGACACTTCCCTGCGGGACACCCTCTTCCTGCTCCTTTGGGCCGGAGAGGGCTCCCCCCACCCGTACGCGGAATCGACGATCTCGCAAAAATTCAGATATAAACATTGGGAGGCGTCCCCTCGCCCCCATCGTGTGGAGAGTCTCCATGATACCATATCGCCATGCGGTATCATAGGCTTTCTCCAGATCAAAAAACACCGTGGCGTAGTGCTGTCTACGAAGGAAAGCCTCGCAGACGGCATTTTCCAGTCGGAGCAGAGCATCCGACGTGGAGTGGAACTTACGGAAGCCGCACTGTGCAGAAGACAGATGGCCTCCGCTGTCCAGGAAATAGGCTAATCTAACATTTACCAATTTCTCCATCAACTTGCACACGCAAGAGGTTAGAGAGATTGGGCGGAAACCGGTCGGAGTAGAGTGATCTCTCCCCGGCTTGCGAAAGGCGAGCACAGTAGCGATTCGCCAGGAGTCTGGGAGAAGACCTTCCACCCAGATCCTGTTGAACAAATCTAATAGAAAGGCCATGCCTCGCTCACCCAGGTGTCGAAGCATGGCGTACGGGACATCGTCCGGACCATAGGCGGTGTCCGCGCACGAAGCGAGAGCGGAACGCAACTCACTCACAGTAAACTTGTCGTTGAAGGGTTCTCCGCCTCTGGAGGTAAAGTCCAGCCGGCGGCCTTCCGCGACATCACGACGTGCATTGAATGCTGGCGGAGCAGCATCACGGCTAGAGAATGCGGAAAAAGCGGTCGCTATGGATTCCGCCACGGACGCGGGGTCCGAGATTGCGGTCCCATTCTCCTGGAGAACGGGAGGGGGGTCCTGCGAGAACTTGCCCCGAATCCTTTTGACTCGCTTCCACACCTCAGCTAAAGGGGTCTTCCCGTTAAGTGAAGACACGTATGCCCGCCAAGAAGAGCGGCGGGCGTGCTTCGAAATATACCGGAACCTAGCCCTAGCCCGACGAAATTCAGCGACGGTGAAATCGTTCGGGCGGCGCTTATAGCGCATGTAGGCATAACGCTTCTGCTTGAGGGCCGTCTCACACTCGGCGTGCAAAACGGCCAGACGTCCTAGGAATAGTAGTCAGGCCCACGGCGATGAGGTTGCCGGAGAAGAACTCGACGGCCTCATCTACCGACCTAAACTCCTTGACTGAGATAGAGAATTCAGTCATTTCCTGAAATGCAGGCCACCGCGCCCGCGCCAAGCACCACCGAGGTGGTCTCTCAGGCGGCAGTTGCCCTGAAAATGATATTTGAATGGGAAAGTGATCACTACCATGGAGGTCATCGACCACCCCCCAATCAAAATCAGGCTGTGCATCCGAAGAGCACAAAGATAGGTCAAGGCAAGAAAATGAAGCGGTTCTCGGACAGTGATGCGTAAACTCATCCACGTTTAGGACACCCATCTCAAGCTCTTCGATCAGATCGGCAAGGACTTGTCCCCTGGGATTTATGGTGTAATCTCCCCAGAGAGGATGCCTGCCGTTCAGATCTCCAAGCAAGAGATAGGGCCTCGGCAACCGTGCCACGACGCGGCGAAAGTCCCCCGCGTCGAAGTCAGCTGACGGTGGAATGTACGCAGAAATGATAGTATACCTCCTATCCAGTTGCAGCTGCACAGCCACTGCCTGAAAGGAGGTATCTAAAGAGAAAGGAAGAACGGAGACATCATGCCGGGTGTAAACCGCGCATCCCCCAGCCCGGCCGTCCCGCGGTGGTTGGGTCGCAAGACCCTTATACCCCGGGAGGGCAGGCAGGGGGCACGCGCCTAGCATGGTCTCCTGCAAAAAAATAGCTAACGGGGAACGGGATGAGGCGAGCCTCCGCAGCTCCTCCCAGTTGGCCCGGAGTCCACGGCAATTCCATTGAAGGAATATGCCCTCCAGGCCTAGCTCGGAGGAGACGCGGGGGCCCTCCTCGAATTGAAGACCCTCACGGGAATGGCCGTACGCTTCCCGGGGGCAAAACCCCGGGCGCTGTCGCCTTCGAGGACTTATTGGGAAAGGTTGGGCTCGCCATGCGAGTCTTTTCCTCCCTCCGCCTCGAAACTTTAGGCGGGCGTTGCGGCTTCGGAGGCGGGGGGCCCTCTTTTCGAGGAACCACCGTCTCCGAGCCACTCGCTCCACCTCGGGGCGTTGGCAAAGGGGCCGAAGCTCCTTTGTTGCTGTCCTCCTTTCGGGGAACAGCTTTAGGAACCCCGGAAGATGGCCTAGCGACCATCTTCAGGGGTGTTGCCTCCTGTGAGTCTAACGACTCGGTGGAGGCGCGTGGCCGTTTCGCTTTACGCGAAACGGTCACGCTGGGGGAAGAGGGGGGAGCCCTGGTTTTAGCCGGGGCAGGGTATGAACCCTTTTTGCCGCCAGCTTTACCAGGGGAGCGCCCAGGTTGGGTAGAGCCCACAGAAGGGCTCCGAATGGGCGCGGAAACAACCGTGCTTGTTGGCCTGGATGGGCCAGGAGCAGAGGGTGCCTTTCTAACTATTGAGGCATATGACGTCCCAGGCAGAGCCGGGCGCGCCAGGACCAAGTCCTTTGCCTCGCGGAATGAGAGTCGATCCTGGGCCTGAACGGCCAGGATTTCTTTCTCAAGGAGATATGCACCACATTGCTTCGAAGAAGCAGGGTGCGGCTCTCCGCAATTGACACACTTGGCCACACACGATTTGGACTTATCGTGTGCGACCTTGGAGCAATTTACACAGACTTCGGGTGACCCCGATTTTGCACGTCTACATGATCGATTCGTATGGCCGAAGCGGTGACAGTAATAGCACCGCCGCGGCAGTGGCACGAATGCCTTCACGCGGTAGCGGTACCAACCGGCACGCACCGACTTAGGGAGCTTGTCACAGTCGAACGTGACGAAGAGTGTAGGGGTGGGTCTCGAGGCCCCTCCCTGTTTTCTCATCACACGTTCGACCTTGACCGCCCCATGGTCGGCCAGCTCTAGGGTGATGTCCTCAATGGAGTAGTCAACAAGTTCCCTCGCATAAACTACTCCTTTCACAAAGTTCATGGTAGAGTGCGGCGTCACACTCACCGGGGTGCCATGAAGTGTCCGAAGAGCACTTATCTTGGCCGCCTCGGCGGGATTCGCCGCATTCGCCAGAAGGCTCCCGTCCGAGAAACGGGTTACCTTCGGCTCTCTACCAATTGCACTAGCTAATCCTCTCCTCTGATGGATCATGTTGCCCTTGGACAACATGGTGCCATCAGTGGAGCGAATAACGAGGAAGCGTTTGAAGCCAGCGGGCTCGAAAACGCCAGGTAACCTCTGAATCAGGGGCCCCGATGTTATCGAGGCTCCGCCCTGTGCATTCTTGGTCTTAGTCGTAGTCATGGGCTCCGCACACGAGACGTGTTAGAGGGGCCGGATGTGCCGATCTTGGCTTGGTCGCCTACCAAAGTGGTAGCAGACCCATCCGTCCCCGCAGCCCCCGCGGATGGAGAGGAGCCCCGAGTCTTCTGCGTCTTTTGAGTCTTTTTAGTCTTTTTCTTTTTAGGAGAGGAGGGCGGGGAATGAACCCGCTTTTCACCTCCGCCGGCAGAAGTCCCCAGGCCAGATGGACCAGCCTCAGCCAGGTCCCTCTCCGAAATGGAGAAGGTCCTGGTTGTCGTAGGGGCACCTGTCGGAGGAGATCCCTCCCCTCCTTCTACTGCCTCGGAGCCCTCAGCCATTTGAGGAGGACCTTGCATAGGGGCGGATTCGGGTTCGGTGCTTGGCGCCGAGCCCGAATTCCCCCCCATGGAAGGCCCTACCGTCTGGGGCTGGGTCTCCTTTAAGGACCATGTCTATCACAGGAGGGGCCTCCAGTTGGCCATCCCCTCCCAGGACATCGCAGGTCCCCTTGGCAGTATTGTCACTAGTCAGGTGGTGTGGGGAGGCACAGGCCTTGACCCCAGCAAGGTTCAAAATTCTTGCCAGCAGGTCTTTTGAGGGAAGCGACCGAAGGGGCCTGGCTTCCCTCTCCCCCCTAAGGGGGTTTGCCCTACCGAGCCGCTTGCACGAGGGGCGGTCGGCAATGGGCTGCCTGCTGGCTTTCTTGGCAGTCCCCTTAGAAAGCAAAGGAGGGACTGCCGCTGGAGATAGGGAGGTGCCCGCAAGCACCTCCAGAGAAGGGGGTGAGGGGGAGTCCCCTACACCCGTAGGCGTAGGAGAGGAGTAAGCCTCCTCTCCGGTTAAAGAATTATGGAGGGTCCCTTGCGCAAGCACAAGGGGGGGGACCTCCATTTTCTCGGTGGAGCTGCCCGAGGGCGGCTCCGTAGATGTTTTTGGGGAAGTTGGGGGTTGGGGTTTTTGTTTTTTTTCATACATGGGCATGGTGACCCTCTTTTGATTACGGGACGCAATAGCTCATCACCTCTCGCAGTTGCCCGCACTGCGAGAGGTGCTTACAAGCCCGGCAGAGCCAGGCGCCGCCATTCGGGACCACCCCTCCTGCCTGGTGGCCTGGCAGTCCTTCGGCATGGCGGCTCCACCTTGGACACGGCGTAAAAAATATAGGTTGTGAAGAGGAGAGGAAAAGGGATGTGAGGAAGATGTGGGTGGGGATGAAGCAGGTTGTTAAAAAAACCCCATCCCGAACCGGAGCTGAGGGGTTAGGGAACAATGTCCCCTCCCCCCCTCAGCCCCGATCCGGGGTGGTTGGCTTGAGAAGAAGGTCAGCATTCTACCCTGTGAAATTAGAGGCTGACCAGAGAAAGTTGTGGGAGAGGTTGTATGAAAAGCGACGAGGTAGGGGAGAAATCGGGCTATCTGAAGGAAGGAAGAGAGGCTAAGCTGGGGCCGGACGGAGCGCTGGATCCCGTCAGCACGGCGGCCAGGATGGCAAATCGCCGCGCCCCTTACGGGGGCACGAAGCGAGAGCGGAACGCAACTCGCTTACAGTAAACTTGTCGTTGAAGGGTTCTCCGCCTCTGGAGGTAAAGTCCAGCCGGCGGCCTTTTGCGACCTCACGACGTGCATTGAATGCTGGCGGAGCAGCATCACGGCTAGAGAATGCAGAATAAGCGGTCGCGAAGGATTCCTCCACGGACGCGGGGTCCGAGATTGCGGTCCCATTCTCCTGAAGAACTGGAGGGGGGTCCTGCGAGAACTTGCCCCGAATCCTTTTGACTCGCTTCCACACCTCAGCTAAAGGGGTCTTCACGTTAAGTGAAGACACGTATGCCCGCCAAGAAGAGCGGTGGGCGTGCTTCGAAATATACCGGAACCTAGCCCTAGTCCGACGAAATTCAGCGACAGTGAAATCGTTCGGACGGCGCTTATAGCGCATGTAGGTATAACGCTTCTGTTTGAGGGCCGTCTCACACTCGGCCGCTCACCATGGGAGTGGTCGGCGTGCAAAACGGCCAGACGTCCTAGGAATAGTAGTCAGGCCCACGGCGATGAGGTTGCCGGAGAAGAACTCAACGGCCTCATCTACCGACCTAAACTCCTCGACTGAGATAGAGAATTCAGTCCTTTCCTGAAATGCAGGCCACCGCGCCTGCGCCAAGCACCACCGAGGTGGACTCTCAGGCGGCAGTTGCCCTGAAAATGATATTTGAATGGGAAAGTGATCACTACCATGGAGGTCATCGTCCACCCCCCAATCAAAATCAGGCTGTGCATCCAAAGAGCACAAAGATAGGTCAAGGCAAGAAAATGAAGCGGTTCTTGGACAGTGATGCGTAAACTCATCCACGTTTAGGACGCCCATCTCAAGCTCTTCGATCAGATCGGCAAGGACTTGTCCCCTGGGATTTATGGTGTAATCTCCCCAGAGAGGATGCCTGCCGTTCAGATCTCCAAGCAAGAGATAGGGCCTTGGCAACCGTGCCACGACGCGGCGGAAGTCCCCCGCGTCGAAGTCAGCTGACGGTGGAATGTACGCAGAAATGATAGTATACCTCCTATCCAGGTACAGCTGCACAGCCACTGCCTGAAAGGAGGTATCTAAAGAGAAAGGAAGAACGGAGACATCATGCCGGGTGTAAACCGCGCATCCCCCAGCCCGGCCATCCCGCGGTGGTGGGGTCGCAAGACCCTTATACCCCGGGCAGGCAGCGGGCACGCGCCTAGCATGATCTCCTGCAAAAAAATAGCTAACGGGGAACGGGACGAGACGAGCCTCCGCAGCTCCTCCCAGTTGGCCCGGAGTCCATGGCAATTCCATTGAAGGAATATGCCCTCCAGGCCTAGCTCGGAGGAGACGCGAGGGCCCTCCTCGAATTGAAGACCCTCACGGAAATGGCCATACGCTTCCCGGGGGCAGAACCCCGGGCGCTGTTGACCGGACAAAGCGCTGGAGGCGCTGTCGCCTTCGAGGACTTATTGGGGGAGGTTGGGCTCGCCTTGCGAGTCTTTTCCTCCCTCCGCCTCGAAACCTTAGGCGGGCGTTGCGGCTTCGGAGGCGGGGGGCCCTCTTTTCGAGGAACCACCGTCTCCGAGCCACTCGCTCCACCTCGGGGCGTGGGCGAAGGGGCCGAAGCTCCTTTGTTGCTCTCCTCCTTTCGGGGAACAGCTTTAGGAACCCCGGAAGATGGCCTAGCGACCATCTTCAGGGGTGTTGCCTCCTGTGGGTCTAACGACTCTGTGGAGGCGCGTGGCCGTTTCGCCTTACGGAAAACGGTCACGCTGGGGGAATAGGGGGGAGCCCTGGTTTTGGCCGGGGCAGGGTATGAACCCTTTTTGCCGCCAGCTTTACCATGGGAGCGCCCAGGTTGGGTAGAGCCCGCAGAAGGGCTCCGAATGGGCGCGGAAACAACCGTGCTCGTTGGCCTGGATGGGCCAGGAGCAGAGGGTGCCTTTCTAACAATTGAGGCATATGACGTCCCAGGCAGAGCCGGGCGCGCCAGGACCAAGTCCTTTGCCTTGCGGAATGAGAGTCGATCCTGGGCCTGAACGGCCAGGATTTCTTTCTCAAGGAGATATGCACCACATTGCTTCGAAGAAGCAGGGTGCGGCTCTCCGCAATTGACACACTTGGCCACACACGATTTGGACTTATCGTGTGTGACCTTGGAGCAATTTACACATACTTCGGGTGACCCCGACTTTGTACGTCTACATGAGCGATTCGTATGGCCGAAGCGGTGACAGTAATAGCACCGCCGCGGCAGTGGCACGAATGCCTTCACGCGGTAACGGTACCAACCGGCACGCACCGACTCAGGGAGCTTGTCACAGTCGAACGTGACGAAGAGTGTAGGGGTGGGTCTCGAGGCCCCTCCCTGTTTTCTCATCACACGTTCGACCTTGACCGCCCCATGGTCGGCCAGCTCTAGGGTGATGTCCTCAATGGAGTAGTCAACGAGTTCCCTCGAATAAACTACTTCTTTCACAAAGTTCATGGTAGAGTGCGGCGTCACACTCACCGGGGTGCCATGAAGTGTCCGAAGAGCACTTATCTTGGCCGCCTCGGCGGGATTCGCCGCATTCGCCAGAAGGCTCCCGTCCGAGAAACGGGTTACCTTCGGCTCTCTACCAATTGCACTAGCTAATCCTCTCCTCTGATGGATCATGTTGCCTTGGACAACATGCTGCCATCAGTGGAGCGAATAACGAGGAAGCGTTTGAAGCCAGTGGGCTCGAAAACGCCAGGTAACCTCTGAATCAGGGGCCCCGATGTCATCGAGGCTCTTCCCTGTGCACTTTTGGTCTTTGTCATCGTCAGGAGCTCCGTACCCGGGGAAGCAGAGGGCCCGGATGTGCCGATCTTGGCTTGGTCGCTTGCCAAAGTGGCAGCCGCCCCATCCGTCCCCGTAGCATCCGCGGATTGAGAGGAGCCCCGAGTCTTCCTAGTCTTTTTGGTCTTTTTCGTCCTTTTCTTTTTTGGAGAGGAGGGCGGGGAATGAACTCGCTTCTCACCCCCGCCGGTAGAAGCCCCCAGGCCAGATTGACCGGCCTCAGCCAGGTCCTTCTCCGAAATGGAGAAGGTCCTGGTGGTCGCAGGGGCATCATCCGGAAGAGATCCCTCCCCTCCTTGTACTGCCTGAGAATCCACAGCCGTTTGATGAGGACCTTGCATAGGGGCGGATTCGGGTTTGGTGCTTGGCGCCGAGCCCGGATTCCCCCCCATGGAAGGCCCTACCTTCTGAGGCTGGTTTTCCTCAAGAACCATGTCTATCACAGGAGGGGCCTCCAGTTGGCCATCCCCTCCCAGGACATCGCAGGTCCCCTTGGCAGCGTCATAAGTCTTTAGTGGGGAGGTACAGGCCTTGACCCCGGCAAGGTTTAATATTCTTGCCACAGGTCTTTTGAGGGAAGCGACCGAAGGGGTCTGGCTTCCCTCTCTTCCCTAAGGGGGTTTGCCCTACCGAGCCGCTTGCACGAGGGGCGGTCGGCAATGGGCTGCCTGCTGGCTTTCTTGGCAGACCCCTTAGAAAGCAAAGGAGGAACTGCTGCTGGAGATAGGGAGGTGCCCAAAAGCACCTCCAGAGAAAGGGGTGAAGGGGATTCCCCTACACCCGTAGGCGTAGGAGAGGAGTAAGCCTCCTCTCCGGTTAAAGAAGTATGGAGGGTCCCCTGCGCAAGCACAGGGGGGGTGGGACCTCCATCCTTTCTGTGGAGCTGCACGAGGGTGGCTCCGTTGTTTTAGGGGGAATTAAGGGAAGATGTTTTTTTTTTGCATCATTGGGCATGGTGACCCTCTTTGTTTTACGGGACGCAATCGCTAACCACCTCTTGCAGTATCCCGCACTGCAAAAGGTGCTTACAGGCCTGTCAGAGCCAGGCGCCGCCATTCGGGACCACCCCTCCCGCCTGGTGGCCTGGCAGTCCATCGGCATGGCGGCTCCACCTTGGACACGGCGTAAAAAATATAGGTTGTGAAGAGGAGAGGAAAAGGGATGTGAGGAAGGTATGGGTGGGGATGAAGCAGGTTGTTAAAAAAAACCCATCCCGAACCGGAGCTGAGGGGTTAGGGAACAATGTCCCCTCCCCCCTCAGCCCCGACCCGGGGTGCTTGGCTCGATAAGAAGGTCAGCATCTACCCTGTGAAATTGGAGGCTGACCAGAGAAAGTTGTGGGAGAGGTTGTATGAAAAGCGACGAGGTAGGGGAGAAATCTGGCTATCTGAAGGTAGGAAGAGAGGCTAAGCTGGGGCCGGATGGAGCGCTAGATCCCGTCAGCACGGCGGCCAGGATAGCAAATTCCTGCGCCCCTTACGGGGCCCCCTATGGAAGCCCCTACCGTCTGAGGCTGGTTTTCCTCAAGGATCATGTCTTTACAGGAGGGGCCTCCAGTTGGCCATCTCCTCCCAGGACATCGCAGGTCCCCTTGGCAGCGTCATAAGTCTTTAGTGGGGAGGCACAGGCCTTTCCCCCGGCAAGGTTTAATATTCTTGCCAGCAGGTTTTTTGAGGGAAGCGACCGAAGGGGCCTGGCTTCCCTCTTTTCCCTAAGGGGGTTTGCCCTACCGAGCCGCTTACACGAGGGGCGGTCGGCAATGGGCTGCCTGCTGGCTTTCTTGGCATTCCCCTTAGAAAGCAAAAGAGGAGCTGCAGTTGGAAATAGGGAGGTGCCCGAAAGCACCTCCAGAGAAGGGGGTGAGGGAGATTCCTCTACACCCATAGGCGTAGGAGAGGAGTAAGCCTCCTCTCCGGTTAAAGTAGTATGGAGCCTGCGCGAACACAAGGCGGGGGACCTCCATTTTCTCGGTGGAGCTGCCCGAGGGCGGCTCCGTTGATGTTCTTGGGGAAGTTGGGGGTTGGGTTTTTTTTTATTTTCATCATTGGGCATGGTGACTCTATTTGTGCTACGGGACGCAATACCTCATCACCTCTTGCAGTTGCCCGCACTACAAGAGGTGCTTACAGGCCTGGAAGAGCCAGGCGCCGCCATTTCGGACCACCCCTCCCGCCTGGTGGCCTGGTAGTCCATTGGCATGGCCACTCCACCTTGAACACGGCGTAAAATTGATAGAATGTGAAGAGGAGAGAAAAAGGGATGTGAGGAAGGTATGGGTGGGGATGAAGCAGGCTGTTAAAAACCATCCACCCCAGACTGGAGCTCAGGGGTTATGGAACATTTTCCCCTTCCCCCTCAGCCCCGATGCGGGACTGGTGGCTGAGAGGAAGGTTAGCATCTACCCTGTGAAATTAGAGGCTGACCAGAGAAAGTTGTATGAAAAGCGAGGAAACAAGTGTTTTAAAGGAAGAAGAAGAGGCTAAGCTTGGGTCGGACGGTGTGCTGATTCCCGTCAGCACGGCGGCCAGGATCGCAAATCGCCGTGCCCCTTACGGGGATCTTGCATGCAACATGTGTCGAGCTGTATTTCTTAAATAGTCACCTTCACTATTTCGTTAAGAATTTCGGAACTATAAATGATGAGCGCTTTCACTTAAGCCTAATATCGGCCCACTACTAGAGTATTAAACGAGATAACTCTGACAAACATCAGAGCTACAAACGCAAATTCTTGCTATAATAATAACAATTCTAGTTTTTATATCATTCTTTCTGAATCGCATTTGTGTACACTGATATTTGGATGTAATGGATACAGACTTCAGATTTGACTAGTACTAATACATATTTTTATGTTGCATGTTTGATTTCTTTGGCCTTTATTTCAAATTCTAGTACGCTTTGTGATTAATATAGACGCGGTTGAGGAAAAATACCGTTTTTTTTGCATAAATGGTTGCTTCAAGCCTATTTTTAAAATCGCATGACCATAAGTTGCTTAATTAGAATATGACATTATTCGAAGTGTCGAAATTTCGAAAAATGATAAAGTTGAGCTGCCAAAGATTTCTAACTTCTAGACAAAATCTGACTTCGGATTTAAATTCAGCACAGCCAAATTAGGTAAGTACAAGTGACACGATAAATGCAGCAAAAAAAAAATGTCTCCAGTGTTATCTTTCAAATCTTTATTATTAATTTAAAGCTTGGTAGTAGGTGTTTTGCTGTTTGATAGATTTTTAATTTCGTTGTTATTTAGGCTGGTTCTCCCTCGATTTACAGTGTTTCCTGTACAAGTACTTAACTAACTTAAGATCTACAATGAACACATATCGCTGCAACTCTGAATCATATATTTGGCTTCCTTTTTGAGAAATGAACTAATCAAGTTAATTGCGAGAAAAATAAAAGTTGCTGATTCGGAAAGGAGTAATTTATTGATTGCTCTTATTTTATTTGTCTGACATTTATTTGGAATTTGATTAACTTATAATCATGAATCTGTCCTGGGTCATCTTCTTGAATGTTTTTCACAAATTACTAGTCCGTAATAAGAATTAAATCTAATATATTGTGACCATGCGTGCGTACCTCGACTTTTGAGAAGGAAAGTTCCCAGGAAAAAGTTTAGCAGTTTCTTCCACTTTATCCGCTCTATTCGTTATTTTTTTTATTTTTTTTTTTTATAGAGCCCATCTGGCAACTACCCACTTGGGCATAAGTCGCCGAAAAACACGACAGCCTAGAATTAGGCTACTTTAAAGTTAAAATATGAAAACTTAACAATCAATATAAATTGGAAAAACTTAACAATCGAAGCAATCTCCGGCAGCGGGGGGATGTCCCCCTCACCCCGGTGCAGGAGAGTGCAACCTAAAACAAAACAATAACAAAAAAAAGGAACCTTAAATAAAGGGGAGAAGGCCGGCCTCCCCCAAAAAGTCAATAAGTCCACCAGTCATGGTGCACGCACTCGTCCCGAGTACAAGGGACAGGCGGTAGCGACCCCGCCCATCCCGGTACCGAGACAGGTATCGTGCGCGAAGATCACCCAGACTGGGACATTCGACAAGAATATGCCGAACAGTCTGGGGGACGACGCAGTCATTGCAATAGGGCACATGCGAGCGCTCCACCAAGTAACGATGCGTCACACGAGTGTGTCCGATTCGAAGACGACAGAAAGCAACCTGAAGCCGCCGCGGCATTAATGGATAGGTCCATGGGAACAGTCGCGGCGCAATGGCACGCAACTTTAAGTTCCCCTCGACCGTCTCCCATCTTCTTTGCCAAGCAGTCCGAAGAGCTGCCCGTATTCCTGCCATGTAGTCAGTGTGAGGAAGAGCGAAACGCTGGTCCGGTCGCAGAGTCCTCGCGGACTCTTTGGCGCCCTCATCGGCGCGCTCATTCCCCGCAATTCCTACATGTCCAGGAACCCAGCAGAAGATAATCTCGACATCTGCCCGGCTCGCCAAAACCGTGGCGTCATGGATTTCGCGAACGAGGGGATGCGGAGATTCCAATGCCCCGAGAGCACTCAGGGCGCTTTGTGAGTCGCTATAAATCACAATCCGGTCTCCGAACCGGGCACGTCGCGTAATCTCCCGTACCGAGTGGTGTATTGCCACCAGCTCGGCCGTGAAGACAGACGCAGCGCCCGGTAGAGCCCCGCTGACTTCAAACAGAGGGGATACGGCGTGGAAGCCGACCCCCTCTTGGGACTTGGAGCCATCCGTATACACTGGCACGGTACCAGCGTGACACGATGTGTGCTCCAAAAAGGTCGAACGCAATACTCCCGGCGCAGTACAAGCTTTGGGAGCAGAGGCGTGGCGACAAATAGCCAAATGTGGTACCCTCCAGGGTGGCGTCCTGGGCAGAACCAGGGGCGCCACCGGCCCGAGAGCTATATCTACCTCTCGAAGGAGTTTCCTGGCCCTAAACCCAAAGGGCTTAGGGTATGACTGGCGTCTCTCGGCGGCATAGGCACCATCGAGATCAGCTGCGGATGCAGTGAGAGCTGTTGGCGACTGAGGGAGGCGCCGGGCTCGCGCGTTCAGGCGAGTGATGCACTGCACGCGGCGCAGAGCGAGTGGCATCTCCCCAGCATCGACCAACAGGCTCTCAATGGGGGAAGTGCGGAAGGCACCGGTCGCAAGGCGAAGGCCGGTGTGGTGGATCGAATCCACCTTCCGCAATAAACGCTCGGCTGCGGATGCATAAAACTCGCATCCGTAGTCGAGCTTCGAGCGAACAAAGGATCGATAAAAAAGTAATGCGGTAGCCCTATCAGCGCCCCAAGCGCTGAACGTCACGGAACGGAGAATGTCCATGGCGCGGGTACAAGAGACCCTAAGGCTGCGAATGTGAGCCTCCCAGGTGAGGCGTCGGTCGAATACAAGACCAAGCAAACGGTGCGACTCAACCACATCCAGGCGCACCCCATTAAGAAACAAATCTGGGTCGGGGTGAAGCCGTGGGTGGCGGCAGAAGTGCACCACTTTAGTCTTGGACAAAGAAAACCGAAACCTGTGTGCTACGGCATAGCGAGAGACGCGGTTCAATGCCTGTTGGAGTCGGCGCTCCAGAGTTGGCATCTGGGCCGCGCCAGAAGAGATCGAAAGGTCGTCCACGTAGAGCGTAGCGAGAACATCTTCCGGCAGCACCGAGGTGATGCCGTTGATGCTCAGGGCAAAGAGTGTGACACTGAGGACACTTCCCTGCGGGACACCCTCTTCCTGCTCCTTTGGCCCGGAGAGGGCTCCCCCCACCCGTACGCGGAATCGACGATCTCGCAAAAATTCAGATATAAACATTGGGAGGCGTCCCCTCGCCCCCATCGTGTGGAGAGTCTCCATGATACCGTATCGCCATGCGGTATCATAGGCCTTCTCCAGATCAAAAGACACCGTGGCGTAGTGCTGTCTACGAAGGAAAGCCTCGCAGACGGCATTTTCCAGTGGGAGCAGAGCATCTGACGTGGAGTGGAACTTACGGAAGCCGCACTGTGCAGAAGACAGATGGCCTCCGCTGTCCAGGAAATAGGCTAATCTAACATTTACCAATCTCTCCATCAACTTGCACACGCAAGAGGTTAGAGAGATTGGGCGGAAACCGGTCGGAGTAGAGTGATCTCTCCCCGGCTTGCGAAAGGCGAGCACAGTAGCGATTCGCCAGGAGTCTGGGAGAAGACCTTCCACCCAGATCCTGTTGAACAAATCTAACAGAAAGGCCATGCCTCGCTCACCCAGGTGTCAAAGCATGGCGTACGGGACATCGTCCGGACCATGGGCGGTGTCCGCGCACGAAGCGAGAGCGGAGCGCAACTCACTCACAGTAAACTTGTCGTTGAAGGGTTCTCTGCCTCTGGAGGTAAAGTATAGCCGGCGGCCTTCCGCGACATCACGACGTGCATTGAATGCTGGCGGACCAGCATCACGGCTAGAGAATGCGGAAAAAGCGGTCGCTAAGGATTCCGCCACGGACGCGGGGTCCGAGATTGCGGTCCCATTCTCCTGGAGAACGGGAGGGGGGTCCTGCGAGAACTTGCCCCGAATCCTTTTGACTCGCTTCCACACCTCAGCTAAAGGGGTCTTCCCGTTAAGTGAAGACACGTATGCCCGCCAAGAAGAGCGGCGGGCGTGCTTCGAAATATACCGGAACCTAGCCCTAGCCCTAGCCCGACGAAATTCAGCGACAGTGAAATCGTTCGGGCGGCGCTTATAGCGCATGTAGGCATAACGCTTCTGTTTGAGGGCCGTCTCACACTAGGCCGACCACCATGGGAGTGGTCGGCGTGCAAAACGGCCAGACGTCCTAGGAATAGTAGTCAGGCCCACGGCGATGAGGTTGCCGGAGAAGAACTCAACGGCATCATCTACCGACCTAAACTCCTCGACTGAGATAGAGAATTCAGTCATTTCCTGAAATGCAGGCCACCGCGCCCGCGCCAAGCACCACCGAGGTGGTCTCTCAGGCGGCAGTTGCCCTGAAAATGATATTTGAATGGGAAAGTGATCACTACCATGGAGGTCATCGACCAACCCCCAATCAAAATCAGGCTGTGCATCCGAAGAGCACAAAGATAGGTCAAGGCAAGAAAATGAAGCGGTTCTCGGACAGTGATGCGTAAACTCATCCACGTTTAGGACACCCATCTCAAGCTCTTCGATCAGATCGGCAAGGACTCGTCCCCTGGGATTTATGGAGTAATCTCCCCAGAGAGGATGCCTGCCGTTCAGATCTCCAAGCAAGAGATAGGGCCTCGGCAACCGTGCAACGACGCGGCGGAAGTCCCCCGCGTCGAAGTCAGCTGACGGTGGAATGTACGCAGAAATGATAGTATACCTCCTATCCAGGTGCAGCTGCACAGCCACTGCCTGAAAGGAGGTATCTAAAGAGAAAGGAAGAACGGAGACATCATGCCGGGTGTAAACTGCGCATCCTCCAGCCCGGCCATCCCGAGGTGGTGGGGTCGCAAGACCCTTATACCCCGGGAAAGCAGGGAGGGGGCACGCACCTAGCATGGTCTCCTGCAAAAAAATAGCTAACGGGGAACGGGACCAGACGAGCCTCCGCAGCTCCTCCCAGTTGGCCCGGATTCCACGGCAATTCCATTGAAGGAATATGCCCTCCAGACCTAGCTCGGAGGAGACGCGGGGGCCCTCCTCGAATTGAAGACCCTCACGGGAATGGCCGTACGCTTCCCGGGGGCAGAACCCCGGGCGCTGTTGGCCGGACAAAGCGCTGAAGGCGCTGTCGCCTTCGAGGACTTATTGGGGGAGGTTGGGCTCGCCATGCGAGTCTTTTCCTCCCTCCGCCTCGAAACCTTAGGCGGGCGTTGCGGCTTCGGAGGCGGGGGGCCCTCTTTTCGAGGAACCACCGTCTCCGAGCCACTCGCTCCACCTCGGGACGTGGGCTGAGGAGCCGAAGCTCCTTTGTTGCTGTCCTCCTTTCGGGGGACAGCTTTAGGAACCCCGGAAGATGGCCTAGCGACCATCTTCAGGGGTGTTGCCTCCTGTGAGTCTAACGACTCGGTGGAGGCGCGTGGCCGTTTCGCCTTACGGGAAACGGTCACGCTGGGGGAATAGGGGGGAGCCCTGGTTTTGGCCGGGGCAGGGTATAAGCCCTTTTTGCCGCCAGCTTTACCAGGGAAGCGCCCGGGTTGGGTAGAGCCCGCAGAAGGGCTCCGAATGGGCGCGGAAACAACCGTGCTCGTTGGCCTGGATGGGCCGGGAGCAGAGGGTGCCTTCCTAACTATTGAGGCATATGACGTCCCAGGCAGAGCCGGGCGCGCCAGGACCAAGTCCTTTGCCTCGCGGAATGAGAGTCGATCCTGGGCCTGAACGGCCAGGATTTCTTTCTCAAGGAGATATGCACCACATTGCTTCGAAGAAGCAGGGTGCGGCTCTCCGCAATTGACACACTTGGCCACACACGATTTGGACTTATCGTGTGCGACCTTGGAGCAATTTACACAGACTTCGGGTGACCCCGACTTTGCACGTCTACATGAGCGATTCGTATGGCCGAAGCGGTGACAGTAATAGCACCGCCGCGGCAGTGGCACGAATGCCTTCACGCGGTAGCGGTACCAACCGGCACGCACCGACTCAGGGAGCTTGTCACAGTCGAACGTGACGAAGAGTGTAGGGGTGGGTCTCGAGGCCTCTCCCTGTTTTCTCATCACACGTTCGACCTTGACCGCCCCATGGTCGGCCAGCTCTAAGGTGATGTCTTCAATGGAGTAGTCAACGAGTTCCCTCGCATAAACTACTCCTTTCACAAAGTTCATGGTAGAGTGCGGCGTCACACTCACCGGGGTGCCATGAAGTGTCCGAAGAGCACTAATCCTGGCCGCCTCGGCGGGATTCGCCGCATTCGCCAGAAGGCTCCCGTCCGAGAAACGGGTTACCTTCAGCTCTCTACCAATTGCACTAGCTAATCCTCTCCTCTGATGGATCATGTTGCCCTTGGACAACATGGTGCCATCAGTGGAGCGAATAACGAGGAAGCGTTTGAAGCCAGCGGGCTCGAAAACGCCAGGTAACCTCTGAATCAGGGGCCCCGATGTCATCGAGGCTCCACCCTGTGCACTCTTGGTAGTAGTCTTCTTTGTCAGGGGCTCCGCAACCGGGGGGGCAGAGGGGGCGGATGTGCCGATCTTGGCTTGGTCGCTTGCCAGAGTGGCAGCAGACCCATCCGTCCTCGCAGCCCCCGCGGATAGAGAGGAGCCCCGAGTCTTTTTGGTCTTTTTAGTCTTTTTCTTTTTCGGAGAGGAGGGCGGGGAATGAACCCGCTTTTCACCTCCGCCGGCAGAAGTCCCCAGGCCAGATGGACCAGCATCAGCCAGGTCCCTCTCCGAAATGGAGAAGGTCCTGGTTGTCGTAGGGGCACCTGTCGGAGGAGATCCCTCCCCTCCTTCTACTGCCTCGGAGCCCTCAGCCATTTGAGGAGGACCTTGCATAGGGGCGGATTCGGGTTCGGTGCTTGGCGCCGAGCCCGAATTCCCCCCCATGGAAGGCCCTACCGTCTGGGGCTGGGTCTCCTCAAGGACCATGTCTATCACAGGAGGGGCCTCAAATTGGCCATTCCCTCCCAGGACATCGCAGGTCCCCTTGGCAGTGTCGCCAGTCTTGTATGGGGAGGCACAGGCCTTGACCCCGGCAAGGTTTAAAATTCTTGCCAGCAGGCCTTTTGAGGGAAGCGACCGAAGGGGCCTGGCTTCCCTCTCCCCCCTAAGGGGGTTTGCCCTACTGAGCCGCTTTGATGGGAAGCGGCTGGCTAAGGGCTGCCTGCTGGCTTTCTTGGCAGTCCCCTTGAAAAGAAAAGATGGGACTGCCGCTGGGAAAAGGGAGGTGCCCGAAAGCACCTCCAGAGAAGGGGGTGAGGGGGAGTCCCCTGCACCCGTAGGCGAAGGAGAGGAGTAAGCCTCCTCTCCGGTTAGAGAAATATGGAGGGTCCCCTGTGCAAGCACAGGGGGGGGGACCTCCATTTTTTCGGTGGAGCTGCCCAAGGGCGGCTCCGTCGATGAGCAAGGGGGAGTTAAAGGGGTTTGGGTTTTTTTTTTGTTGTTCATCTATGGGCATGGTGACCCTATTTTTGCCACGGGACGCAATAGCTCATCACCTCTCGCAGTAGCCCGCACTGCGAGAGGTGCTTACAAGCCCGGCAGAGCCAGGCGCCGCCATTCGGGACCACCCCTCCCGCCTGGTGGCCTGGCAGTCCATCGGCATGGCGGCTCCACCTTGGACACGGCGTAAAAAATATAGGTTGTGAAGAGGAGAGGAAAAGGGATGTGAGGAAGGTATGGGTGGGGATGAAGCAGGTTGTCAAAAAAAACCCATCCCGAACCGGAGCTGAGGGGTTAGGGAACAATGTCCCCTCCCCCCTCATCCCCGACCCGGGGTGCTTGGCTCGATAAGAAGGTCAGCATCTACCCTGTGAAATTGGAGGCTGACCAGAGAAAGTTGTGGGAGAGGTTGTATGAAAAGCGACGAGGTAGGGGAGAAATCTGGCTATCTGAAGGTAGGAAGAGAGGCTAAGTTGGGGCCGGATGGAGCGCTGGATCCCGTCAGCACGGCGGCCAGGATGGCAAATCGCCGCGGCCCTTACGGGGCCCCCTATGGAAGCCCCTACCGTCTGAGGCTGGTTTTCCTCAAGGATCATGTCTTTACAGGAGGGGCCTCCAGTTGGCCATCCCCTCCCAGGACATCGCAGGTCCCCTTGGCAGCGTCATGAGTCTTTAGTGGGGAGGCACAGGCCTTTCCCCCGGCAAGGTTTAATATTCTTGCCAGCAGGTTTTTTGAGGGAAGCGACCGAAGGGGCCTGGCTTCCCTCTTTTCCCTAAGGGGGTTTGCCCTACCGAGCCGCTTACACGAGGGGCGGTCGGCAATGGGCTGCCTGCTGGCTTTCTTGGCATTCCCCTTAGAAAGCAAAAGAGGAGCTGCAGTTGGAAATAGGGAGGTGCCCGAAAGCACCTCCAGAGAAGGGGGTGAGGGAGATTCCTCTACACCCATAGGCGTAGGAGAGGAGTAAGCCTCCTCTCCGGTTAAAGTAGTATGGAGCCTGCGCGAACACAAGGCGGGGGACCTCCATTTTCTCGGTGGAGCTGCCCGAGGGCGGCTCCGTTGATGTTCTTGGGGAAGTTGGGGGTTGGGTTTTTTTTTATTTTCATCATTGGGCATGGTGACTCTATTTGTGCTACGGGACGCAATACCTCATCACCTCTTGCAGTTGCCCGCACTACAAGAGGTGCTTACAGGCCTGGAAGAGCCAGGCGCCGCCATTTCGGACCACCCCTCCCGCCTGGTGGCCTGGTAGTCCATTGGCATGGCCACTCCACCTTGAACACGGCGTAAAATTGATAGAATGTGAAGAGGAGAGAAAAAGGGATGTGAGGAAGGTATGGGTGGGGATGAAGCAGGCTGTTAAAAACCATCCACCCCAGACTGGAGCTCAGGGGTTATGGAACATTTTCCCCTTCCCCCTCAGCCCCGATGCGGGACTGGTGGCTGAGAGGAAGGTCAGCATCTACCCTGTGAAATTAGAGGCTGACCAGAGAAAGTTGTATGAAAAGCGAGGAAACAAGTGTTTTAAAGGAAGAAGAAGAGGCTAAGCTTGGGTCGGACGGTGTGCTGATTCCCGTCAGCACGGCGGCCAGGATCGCAAATCGCCGTGCCCCTTACGGGGATCTTGCATGCAACATGTGTCGAGCTGTATTTCTTAAATAGTCACCTTCACTATTTCGTTAAGAATTTCGGAACTATAAATGATGAGCGCTTTCACTTAAGCCTAATATCGGCCCACTACTAGAGTATTAAACGAGATAACTCTGACAAACATCAGAGCTACAAACGCAAATTCTTGCTATAATAATAACAATTCTAGTTTTTATATCATTCTTTCTGAATCGCATTTGTGTACACTGATATTTGGATGTAATGGATACAGACTTCAGATTTGACTAGTACTAATACATATTTTTATGTTGCATGTTTGATTTCTTTGGCCTTTATTTCAAATTCTAGTACGCTTTGTGATTAATATAGACGCGGTTGAGGAAAAATACCGTTTTTTTTGCATAAATGGTTGCTTCAAGCCTATTTTTAAAATCGCATGACCATAAGTTGCTTAATTAGAATATGACATTATTCGAAGTGTCGAAATTTCGAAAAATGATAAAGTTGAGCTGCCAAAGATTTCTAACTTCTAGACAAAATCTGACTTCGGATTTAAATTCAGCACAGCCAAATTAGGTAAGTACAAGTGACACGATAAATGCAGCAAAAAAAAATGTCTCCAGTGTTATCTTTCAAATCTTTATTATTAATTTAAAGCTTGGTAGTAGGTGTTTTGCTGTTTGATAGATTTTTAATTTCGTTGTTATTTAGGCTGGTTCTCCCTCGATTTACAGTGTTTCCTGTACAAGTACTTCACTAACTTAAGATCTACAATGAACACATATCGCTGCAACTCTGAATCATATATTTGGCTTCCCTTTTGAGAAATGAACTAATCAAGTTAATTGCGAGAAAAATAAAAGTTGCTGATTCGGAAAGGAGTAATTTATTGATTGCTCTTATTTTATTTGTCTGACATTTATTTGGAATTTGATTAACTTATAATCATGAATCTGTCCTGGGTCATCTTCTTGGAAGTTTTTCACAAAGTACTAGTCCGTAATAAGAATTAAATCTAATATATTGTGACCATGCGTGCGTACCTCGACTTTTGAGAAGGAAAGTTCCCGGCATAAAGTTTAGCAGTTTCTTCCACTTTATCCGCTCTATTCGTTATAAAGTTCAAATCTACGCAAATTACCGTTGTATTTTTATTAATAGAGGCGAGAGAGAGAAAGAGTCAAAAGTCCTATAAACAATATCGATATTAAATAAAAAGCTAGAAAGCACAAACTCCACCACTATCATTACGGAGCATAATTCTTGTACAGCAACTTGATAAAACCCCTTCTCTGCGATTGCATCGAAGTTTTCTGTAGGAACAAAAACCTTAAATACAGTTAATTTATTTCTTAATCCTCGAGCATTTGCGTATATACATTGAAATTTGGCTTTTAACAAGACTGCTCGATTTTCTTATTGCCTCCGCAGTTTTCCTGATTTGCCTTTTACCTCTTCTCAAGGTTACTTCTCTCTTGGGCTTCACACTGTTCGAGTTTCTGCCTGGCTTTCTCGGGACATATCCACAGTTCTCGAATGCTTTTCTTTACGAATTAGCCAAGGCCTCGGCTCACCCATATGATTTCAGATGATAATAATAATATCTAAATAATCTTTATAAAGGTTGAAGATAAGAAGAATACAGAGGGAAGACACTTTATTATGTAGAATCATGCTTTCCTTTAGTTAGACCTTAAATACTGATGAGTCTAATCTACAAAAATAAACAGTATTCTCTATGGCAATTCTTCAAATTATCCACATTTAAAATACGAGATTTTATGCATTTTCTTTAGTAACACAAATGATGATAAATAATCTAATTTACATAATATTAGAATGCTCTTTAAAGAGATGATTAAAGTTCTAACACAAAACGACGATACATTAAATATATTGGAATATCTTTAAAAGAGTGATAATAAGCTTCTATAACCTCCCAATATAATACACCGATACATTAATACTGCTAGAACAAACTTAGGCCACAATACAACGATAAAGTAATTATATTAAAATTCCATTTAAGAAACAAAGAAACTTTCGCCACCTTCCAACGCAATACAACGATACAGTAATTATGTGAGAATTCCCACGAATGAGAAATGTAACGACCTCTTCTAACACCTTACAAAATAATACAATGATGCAATAATTATTTTAGAATGCCTTTGAGAAGCAATGAGACTTCCAACACAATACAACGACACAATTATGTGAGAATGCAATCAAATTATAAACAAGATACTTCTAACAGCGTCCAACACAATTTAGCAATGTAGGAAATATTTCGAATGTCTTCAAATAATATCTCGGAGATTTCCAACGCCTTTCAACGCAATTAACTGGTAAAGTAGTTATGTGGTTAGTATAGCAATGGCCACCTTCACACTACATCGAGCACCCCTGAGGAGACACTCTTTATCACTGCCAAGAAAGTGGCTTTATCCAATAGACCAATTTTACAGCCTTAAAATGAACTGTATCAATTGGGTATTTTAACCTTCACTTTTGCCCTAGCAGTTCACGAGATCATTTTCACCCACCCGTGGGGGCATGTTATATCTTACAGTGTGAAGGTGGCTATCATTGCTACACTAACCGCATACCATTACTAGGTACATTGCAGTTTGCAATATTACAGTAGTATCTTAGTTTGTTTTTTTGTTCACTAAAATGATTTCCCACTAGAAGATAATTATGTTAACTCGTTTTTTTGTTCACTAAAATAATTTTCCAACGATAAGGTAATTATGGTAACTCGTTTTTTTGTTTACGAAAATGATTTCCCAACGAGACTGTAATTTTGTTAGCTCGTTTTTTTGTTCACCAAAATGATTTCTCAACGAGACGGTAATTATATTAGTTCGTTTTTCTTCTCCAAAATTATTTCCCAACGATAAGGTAATTATGGTAACTCGTTTTTTTGTTTACGAAAAGGATTTCCCAACGAGACTGTAATTTTGTTAGCTCGTTTTTTTGCTCACCAAAATGATTTCTCAACGAGACGGTAATTATATTACCTCGTTTTCCTCCACCCAAATTATTTCCCAACAAGACGGTAATTATGTTAGCTCGATTTTTTTTCACAAAAATGATTTCCCAATGAGGCAGTAATTATGTTAACTCGTTTTATTGTTCACTCAAATGATTTCCCAACGAGACGCTAATTATGTTAGCTCGTTTTTGTTTTGCACCAAAATGATTCCCCAGCCTTTTAACAGATATAACGTGGATCTAATTACATTTTCATTGAGATCACCGAAAAGTTTTCTTTTCAGCCTAAGCTCTTTAACAACATAAAAATCACAACCATACCAATATACGAAATTTGCATTTATTATAACATATTAAAAAAATTCAATGGAAAAAATAAACAAGTTAACAGCTTTAAGTATTAAAAAAATAAATCTTTCAGGGGATTATATGAATATTAACATTTTAGTTTAACATTAAATTATAGCTCACTATAAAAAATAAAACTGTAGTTATCCATTTCAGGCATCTAATTGGAATTAAGGCATATTTTGTTTCAGGTTAAAGAACAATCTCTAGCGCCGTCATAAGCTAATTTCTATATCTTGGCTAGAGATATTTCTAATTTAAAATCATAGCAAGCTGCGGCTATTGTATTTATGTATAAAAGCCTGCCCCTGTTCCATGACTTGGTTAATGGTTATTACTCATAGAGGAAAGGAGCAAGTTCTCAAAATGACCGGAATCTAGGAGGGCTGAGTTCCAAATAGACAAAGTTGGGAAAAGACCGCTTCAGATATGACTTAGTTTCAAATGGACCGCTTTATGATAAGACCGGTTACAAAAGAACCGAATTACGGCGACATAATCGCAAATTGAACTACCGAGAGAAGCGAATTCAGGGATGTCCTAGTTCCAACAACGCGGATTTTTTAAAATGAACCGAATTTAAAAAAAAAAAGAATTCTATTTATTCGGTCAATTTGTGACCATAAATTTATGATTCTCTTTCTCCTTGGGACTGACATGGAGTCGCTAATTTTAATTATTCGGTTATCCTGGAACTGTGTCCTGTCTACCACTGATTCTTAAGACCTTAGAAGTAGTAGAAAATTGCACCATCCATCCCTTTCATCGTACACGAGATCTTTCGACCGGATAAAGAAATGCACATAAAGATTAGAATAACAATCGCAAGCAAGACCGAAGGGACTAAAGGCCGATCCTACATAGCTAAAACATATGCACACTCACCAAAGTATGATTATCATAACTAAATAATTTATTATGAAGTAGCTTATTAGTAAATGGTTAAAATGGGTGAAACCATGTAATGGGCATTATGGATTAGACACTGATTATCCTTAAATATATTACGATTAAACAACCATTTAAGTACCCACTAATTGGGTGATAAGCTTAGGCCTTTCAGAAGGCAATAATCATAATGACCTGCATTGGGCTGTAAAATCCGAGGAATGGGGTTTCATTTTGTCCACCTCCTCTCGCATAACTCACGGAGTATTGCTAAATAGGACTTCGTAGACAAAGCTAAGAATTATGCTGGTTCTGCTCCCACTCCGCCTTTATCCATTTGTTCTCCAACGAGGAATCTCTTGGCTCAAAGGAGACAAACCCTCAGAACTTGCAGTCTTTCATTCACTACTTGAAAGCAAACCAGAATCCAATAGGGGAAAGATTAAGTCGCGCCTTTCTCGAAGTAAGGAACAATTTTTTAAAAACTTTAATTTACTTCCCCCCCCCCCCTGCGCGAGCCCCGAAGGGACTCTACTCTTCCAAGACAAAATCTCCGCACCAGTCGACCAAGAAAGTAACAGTATCTCTTCTATTTTTGTGGTCGTGGTGACAGTGGAATCGGTTACTAGTTGCAGGGTCACGCCAAAACCTCCTTCAAACTAGTCCCTAGCCCGGTTTCTTCTATGACCTATTTATCTCAACAATATCATAGGTAAAATTAAATCTATAATTACCTCAAGTTATAATTCCTCCAAATTTAGGGACTTAAATTCCTCGTCAGCTTTATATGTAAATGGGATTTGCTCTTAATGGAAATGGAAGAGAAGAAAAATAAAAATGCTTTAAATGGAAAGGGAATAGAGGAGAAATAAAAATGCTCTTAATGGAAAGGGAACAGAGGAGAAATAAAAATGCATTAAATGGAAAGGGAATAGGGGAGAAATAAAAATGCTCTTAATGGAAAGGGAATAGAGGAAAAATAAAATGCTCTTAATGGAAAGGGAATAGAGGAAAAATAAAATGCTCTTAATGAAAAGGGAATAGAGGAAAAATAAAATGCTCTTAATGGAAAGGGAATAGAGGAAAAATAAAATGCTCTTAATGAAAAGGGAATAGAGGAAAAATAAAATGCTCTTAATGGAAAGGGAATAGAGGAAAAATAAAATGCTCTTAGTGGAAAGGGAATAGAGAAAAAATAAAAATGCTGTTAATGGAAAAGGAATAGAGGAAAAATAAAAATCTAATGGGAAACTTCAGTAGATAGATACTCCCGTGCTTATACTAAACGAGCGAACTTAACGTCTGCATAACGTTGAAGGAAAACGTTAGGAGTAGCTATTTAAATGATTAGCAAAGGAAAGAGGTCAATCTATGAACAAGGTCAGCTAACCTAAGTCGCGTGCTCTCAATTATTCTGACTTATGACTTTATGAGCATATGAACTTACGACCTTTTAAACTTACAATACTTCCCGGATTAACCTCGGGAGGGCCTTGTCAATTATATTATTTGAAAGAGAATGTAAAACAACATAAGGGTTTCAAATTCGTTAGAATCGGCTGAATAGTTACGATGTTATTGCCAAAAGACTTATTGGAAAGTAATACAGTTACCATCCGACCGTCGACCTACTGAATGACACAGTACTTTTAAGAGTCACGTTCACGCGACTAAAAATTGGGAGTTTGAGTCAAATCTTACACGACCGACTCAAAAGGTTTCTGAGGATTGTTGGTTGGGGGTTTTCTCGAGGGGAGGAAAGGATCACTCCCCCAATCGCCAAGCGATGCAAGACGTACGGACGAGCTGATCCCTCTCTAAGCACCAGCCAGGTTGATGTTGATAAAATACTTTTTCTTAGTTTAGTTTGTAAGAAATAGAGGATTTTATGTAGTTTATATTACATGTAGTTTATATTATATTAATTTAGACGGTCAGAGTTTAAGTTGTCAGTCGTCCTCCCCCCCGTCGCCATAAGGTTACACATCAGAAGTATATGGATATTATTCCCCCATAGCGGAGCGCACAATAGTACTCCAGGTCAAGATATGTGGATGTAAGTACTCCATAGGGGGCAATACTACTTGATTGGCGAGGTTTCAAAAGAGAGGAGAGTGTGTGTATATGTTGTGCCGTGAAGACAGGAAGCAAATGATAGCGGTGTTATAATTGGATATCTACGGGATGATGCGTGCGAGCTACCTAATCTCGTGGACCTGAACTTCAGCGTATCTGTGAGTGGGCGCTCATGCCTCGACGCTAGATGTCCAACCCGCATCCTCTAAGCCACCCTCGACAGCTCTGACCTTAGAAGTAAAAGGTAAGTACAGAAGTCTGATTCCCACGAACGAGCAAAAAGGGGGGAAGGTCTTTGGTCAAGGTCTCCAACCAGGCGAAGTAGAGAAGAGCGGAAACCCTGTCTTTCGCAGGTATTGGCAGTGTCCTGGAAGTAAGAGACACGTTAAACACCTAGTTGTAGTGACGAGGTAGTAAAGTTCAAAAGACACAATAACTAATAAAGCGACTACAGAAGATCTGGCCAGATATAGAGGATTGTATACAAAGTTTTTTCTTGTGAATAAACGAGGATATTCTTGTAATGTTGAAGTATCTATGGCAACGGAAATTCGGTTGATTTATTTGACGCTAGGCGTAGGCAATTTGATATTTAAAACTACGGAAATTGGGTTGATTATAATGTAACGCTAAGCGTAGACTATGATGTTTACATGTCTCGGAAAATTCGGTTGATTTATTTAACGCTAAGCGTTGGCTATGATACATTCATAGCTACGGAAATTCGGTTCATTTATTTACCGTTAAGCGTAAGCTACGAGGTTGCGGTCAATAAGTTTTGCGAATCGGTAGGGCAAAATAGAGGAAGAGGGATGACTGTTTTGTTTGTGCGGGTGTTAGGACAAGTTATGACAAGTCAGGACCTGCAGCCACACGCTCCTGCCTCGTTTATTTAAGAAGCAGTAGCTGATCGCAGATCGTCAGTCACAAATATTTCAACAATGGAGAAGATTGAGCACCGCGCAGTGATGAAATTTTTGACCAAGGAAGGCAAGAATGCAAAAGGGATCCATGAACGCATGGTTGCAGTGTACACCGACACCGCCCCTTCCTATGCAACCATTGCTCGCTGGAATAGGGAGTTTCGCCATCGTCGTGAGTCCCTTGAAGATGACCCCCGTCAGACGTGACCAACGAGAAAAATGTGGCCCGTGTGGAGAGGAGGATCTTCGAAAATCGACGGGTGAAGGTCGAAGAAATCGAGCGAAAACTTAGAATATCACATGCAAGTGTTATCAATATCATCCACGACAATTTGGCCATGACTAAGGTCTCTGTCTGTTGGGTTCCTAGAAACCTCACGCCCCATGATCGACTTCAACGTCGTCAAAGTCCACAAGACCAGAGTTGCACAAGCTGCCCTGCATGAGTGCGGATTCGAGGAGCTCAACCATTCCCCCTACAGTCCAGATCTGGCCCCTAGCGACTATTTTTTATT
Organism: Ceratothoa steindachneri; assembly: GCA_963969495.1. Taxonomy (NCBI): domain Eukaryota; kingdom Metazoa; phylum Arthropoda; class Malacostraca; order Isopoda; family Cymothoidae; genus Ceratothoa; species Ceratothoa steindachneri. The sequence goes on from OZ018319.1 coordinate 154,324,237, forward strand.
CCGCCAGCTCAAGGCTGCACTGCGTGGATGCGGGTTTGGGGACGATGAAGATGTCCAGCTCGCCTTCCAGGAGTGGATTGAACAGCAGTCGGGATATTTCTGGTTGTCGGGAATTCGAAGCCTCAGGGACAAGTGGCGCAAGTGCATTGAAGTTGAGGGTAGTCATATTATAAAATAATAAAACACTTTTCCTCATATCTCGTTTCCTTATATCCGAATTTCAAAACTTATTGACAGCCCCTCGTATGCTGTCACCATGGCTACATAAATTATGTTGATATATTTAACGCTTAGCGTAGGCTATGATGCCTCAATAGCTCCATAAATTTGTTTGATTTATTAAGAGTAAGCTATGATGTCTCAATGGCTATAGAAATTCAGTGGATTTATTTAACGTTGGGCGTAGGTTATGCAATAGTTATAACTACGGAAATTGGGTTGATTATTTAACTCTAAGCGTAAGCTATGATGTTTCCCTAGCTACGGATATTCGGTTTGTTAATTTACAGCTAGGAGTAGATTAATCTAAAGCTACGAAAATTTGATTCATTTATTTAACGTTAAGCGTAGGCTCTGATGTCCTCAATGGTTACGGAAATGTGATAGATTTATTCAACGCTAAGCGTAAGCTATGATATATTCATAGCTACGGAAATATGGTTGATTTATTTAACAGTAAGCGCAAGCTATGATATCTCCATACCTACGGAAATTGGGTTTATTTATTTACAGCTAAGCGTAAATTTATTTAACGCGTTGCGTAGGCTAAAATATCTTCATGGCGACGTAAATTATGTTGATTTATTTAATATATAACGCTACGTGTAAATAGAAGATGATAGCATAACCCCTACGGCACAGTCACCCCTCATCATTTTTTTTTTAATAAATGTTATTTACCGAACAAAACTTTATATATAATCTTATATAAAATTTTGTTGAACTTTCCAAAATAATAAAAGAAATTTAAATAATTATGATGAAATTTGTATTACTTACATTACAATGAGTGTAGCTTGACTAGAATATTCAACTAACAATTCCTTCAAGCGAATTTGACGTCTAGTCCTATCCTGGCAGGTTTTCAGTTCCTCTTCGGAGATAAATCCACCACCGCCGTCGGAGACTACAGTAATTAAGAGAAATGGAGTGAATGATATTTCCATACTAGCCATAAAAAAATAATAATAATAATTATCCTTTTACTTCTTCAAACAAATAGAAAAATTCTATTTGGGTTTTTTAAAAAAGAACTGTTCACTATTACCATCTGCGAACAAATAATAAATTCTCTTTGGTTTCTTAAAATATAAAAAAATATTCTTTAATTGGTGCTAAAAAGCAACTAGAAAAAAAATGTTCAGTTGACTTTGTCAAACAAATAAGACATCCCTTTTGCTCCTTTGAAAAAAGGAATAATAAAAGAATTCTCTTTTGGTTACAGCAAACAAATAGCAAAATAATTTATTGTCTTCTGGCTTGTTCTAAGTGATATAAAAAGAATTCTATCTTTGCTTCATGAAACAAGTAGAAAAAGGCTTTCTCTTTTGGATTCTTTAAATAAAGAGAAAATCACTTCTACTTCGGAATGATTAAACAACTAAAAAAGAATTTTACCTTGGTTTCCTTAAACAACTAAAAAAGAATTTTACCTTGGTTTCCTTAAACAACTAAAAAAGAATTTCACCTTGGTTTCCTTAAACAAATAAAAAAATAGTTATATTTTGACTTCAATCGAATAGAAAATGAATTCTTTTTTTCGCTTTATCATACCAATAGAAAAAGAATCCTACTTTAGCTTTATCAATCAAAGAGAAAATGAATCTACTTTGTTTTGTATCAAATAGAGAAAAATTAAGACTGGAATCCACTTCTTAATAAACTCTAGACCAATTGAAGATAAAGTTCTTTCCCCCAAAATTATATTAACAAAGGTTTCCTGAGTTTGAACCTGGATTCATATTGACAGAAACAGGAACTTAATCGTAAAATTAATTAATGGAGAGCAATGCATATTCTTACACTATCTCTCTATATCAGATGATTATGTTTACTTTTCCTAATTAAATGTCATTTATAGAACAAACCTTACAAACAATCCTATATTTATTTAGTGAATAAAAGAAGAATCATTATATGCATCACCAGAATGTTTACTACAAGAGGTTTATAAAGGAACTGATAAAAATGATGCAAGTAAAAGTACATGGAGGAAACTTAGCTAAAGAAACACTCTGTATCTTACTCCATCTGGCAATGAGGGCAACCTCACTAGCAAGGTATATACTAATCGGGAAGTAAACACTCGAGAAACTATAATAATAGGGATTTTTTTTTGTATGGCGCTCTTTAAGGCTATGACCTTCCCAAAACGCCTCTTTATAAGCCAAAGAGGTTGATCTTCTAGGAACGGGCCAAGACACTAAGGTAGCGCGATAGATGCATCACAGCTGGAAAATCGTTCCACATTTGCAGGACAAATATCGAGAAAATACGAGCACTCATGCAGCACAGACGACTACAAAGAACACTCACTAGAGGCTCATGTCAGAGAGTTATGTGCTCTAGAGTTAGGGGACGATCAGTAAGTAAGGCAATTAAGAGGGAGCTGCAGCATTCTAGGTCATATAGGTAAAAAGTACTCAAAAGGTGATTCCTTATCGAATGGACACCCTTTGCAGTTCGCGAAGCACGGGAGTTGCACGAATGAAATGTCCCCAGTGGAGAGCAAAAAGAGGCGTGAACTTTGGAACCAGTTGGAAAGATCGCAGAGTGGAAGCCTGTGATCCAGTGAGGAGGCAGTTTCAGTAGTTGAGGTGGGAGATGAAGAAGGTAGAAATGGCGATCTTATAAAGAGTCATATTTGGCATCAAAGTTAAATTAGGAGGAATTGTTTTGTAGCGAGACATATCCTCACTAGTGCTAACCACCAGCAATATCCTTGTTTAGTCATGGATCAGTTTCAGAAAGTTGTCCGAGAGCCATTTAGGTATGAAGTTATAAGCGGAGAGTAGGTTTATAAGTTTCAGCAAACAAGGATCGAGAATAGGAAAGACATATTTTTCGTGTCATCAGCATAAAACTGAAATGATAAACCAATACTACGCATGAAAATACCAAAGAGAATTAAATAGATTCGAAACAAAAGTGACCTCTGTAGAATACAAAAACACACCGCCAATATGAATGGATTGAATACGACATGAAAAATCCAAGATACCCAGAAACTCGAGGACTCGGTGAAGAAGAAAACAACGTGATAAATACTGTAAAACAGGGTCAAGAGGTACAGAAGTATCCAAATGGAAGGTTGACAAGCGTCCACCGCATGTCAAAGACGGTCCGCAGGAGGATAGTTGATCTATAATCAAAGCTAAAACCAACCTTTCAAGTATCTTTGAAACGAATAGGAGTTGAGAGATTGTCTGGTAGCTTGCCGGTTCACTTGGGTTCAGATTTGGCTCCTCTAGGATAGTGTGCAAACAGCAGCATGAATGAAATCAAAGGGTAGTATTCCAGGTGAGAGGGAGATATTAAAAATATAAGTGTGGTAATGGAAACAGATATAGAAGAAGTGGCGGTAAAGAATTGGAGATGATTAGTTCCAGGGAGGAATCGGTCCTTTTGAGGAGAGAAGGAGGGAATTTAGTTCATCAGGTTACACTGAGAGGAGAGAAGGAAGTTCAGGTGGAGTCAAAATGGTTTGGAGTTACCCATAAACTAGAATTAAAGGCAGAGGACATGACAGAAAGGATACGGACTATCTTTAACATAGGAATGCAGAAAACCCAGCATGGAAGATAGGGGGAAGATACTTCGGGTTTAGGTTTGGCAGATAGATTAACAAGAAGTTGGAACAAGGTAGGTGGCTTTTTTTCATCCTCTGAAAGGATGCCGATAATGTGAACTTCTTAGTTTGACTTGATTGGTAAGGTAGGACTGAATAGCAGGGAATTAAGGCTACATAGGCTGTTGCTCTCTCTGAAACACGAGTACGGGCAGACCAAAGTGTTTCTTGGCATTCAGGATAAGAGCTGAGAATGATGGGTACTTTTTAAACAAAGTAATTTGGGTAGAATAGGAGATGGGCATTGAACCAAGAGGAAACGATCCGAAAAAAGCGGAGGGCGATGTTAAGGCAAATAAAGGTAATGACAGTCTAACAGGAAGAAGGAGTGAGTCAATTTAGAAATATTTCCATCGTATCTATTTTGTTGATGTCATATTGAAGTCTAATTGATGGATCAAATTTGGTAATAGGATGATGAGGCTGTAGACATTGTGGAGTAGTAAAGGAAAGGAGTCACTATAACCACTTCTTCATTAGGGCCTCCGCAATTGGGTGTCACCATAAAAGCTCTCCAACCGGATACCCTCGTTGGTTTTCCTTTGATTTCCTTAACACCCAAATAATCTCACCTCCGTCACCCCCTTTAACTTGCTTAAATGGAGCGATCATCTCGTCGAAGGCGCGGACTGACGACGTGGCTGGTCGCTTATGAATATCATCCACCATAATGACGTCACTAATATCGATGCGAAATTTCCTCATCAACTCCGTCATCTTCTGGTGTTCTCGCTCTAAGTCGCCCTGGTACCATGACAATAAAAAACTGGGTTTCAAGAAAAAGAATGGAATAGCATAGTGACCCAGACAACTCCAGGAAATTCCACATAACTCCATAAAATTTTTAAAAAACGAGAGAATCTCATAGACTCCCACATGCTCCAAGAACCTCAAATATTAAAATTGAAAACAAAGGAATTCCATAGAACCCGAAGGATTTTCATGGAACTCGATTTATCGTATTAGAACCCAACCCAATCCCATACAATTCTATAGAACCTATACAAACCTAATAGAATTACATATACCGTAATCTTATCTTAAGGTGGTCCATCGATATAGATGATGACGTTGCTATGCATGATGATGGTAAATGTCAAGATCAGGTGTCATTGCGTTGGTGCCACCGAAGGTGACTGTTCAGTTCAATTCGGGATCCACAAATTTTCTCGCATCTGTGGCAGTGATATTGTTCCACAGGTATTACTCCTTCGTTTCGCTGGTGTCACGTCCGGCGGTTTCCTGCTCTTCTTCTTGAATTGCTTTCTTCTATTTTCGATAGCCCTTTTGAACAGGGTGATTTCCAGGCCTGTCTGTCTGTTTCTCTTGTTTCCAGTTGTTGAGGCTAAATGGTATATTTTTTCAGCAGGTTTTTGCACTGATCTTTATAACGGTGTTTGTGGTATCCTGCATTTCTGTTTCCCTTAAGTTGACCGTACATTATTTGTTTTTGGAGTCGGTGTTCTGACATCCTGATGGTGTGACCCAGCCAGCAGCTCTTTCGTTGTACTAAGAGGGTTTCTATACTGCAGGTTTTGGCCCTGTGATATATTTCATCGTATGTGATTTTGTCTTCCCATGATGTGGCTAGGGTTCTCTGGAGACACCCAATGTGGAATGTCTCTAAGCTTCAGGCCTGTTGTTTGTATATTGTCCAGCCTCCAAAGGCATACAGCAAGATTTATAGCCAAACAGCCCTGCAAACTGCAGCTTTGGTGTCTGTTCTCAAGTTCTTGTTTGAGAAAACTCTTTCCCTTAAGCGGCCAAAGGCAGCAGAGGTGAGGTTTATCCTTCTTTGTATTTCTAGGCCCCGTGAACAGTTAGAGGAGATCACACTGCCTAAGTAAATAAAATGTTCTACCACTTTGATGTCATCACCATTTATGTTAAAGTGAAATGGTTCTTGTGGTTGGTTTATGCACTGCGCCAAGATTTCTGTCCTTTGTGCAATAACTTTAAGACCTATGACAGGGTATGTAGATGAGAGAGTATCCAGGGGTACTTTGAGTGCTTCAGCATCATGGGCAACAATGGCACAATCACCTGCATATTGCAGTTCTATTACATGGATGGAAGAAACTTTAGTTCTGGCCTGGAATTGGTGGATGTACATTTACTGCCATCTATGCGGTACTGTGTGGTTTTACCTGTATCTCTTCCTAGGCCAGCCTGAACCAGGTTGATGATAGCCTAAAGGTAAACATTGAAGAGAATGCTCCACAAGCTTGGTCCCAAGCTTGCATTCCTTTATGCAGCTGTCTCAAGATGGTAAGAAATTTGGGCGGGACCCCAACCTCTAATAAGAGGTTCCATAGCAGAGGGCGGTTTACGATGTCAAAAGCTTTTGTCAAATCGATGAAAGCAATAAACAGGTCTTCTTTTTGTTCTCTTGCTTTTTCTTGGAGTTGGCGTAAGCAAAAGACCATATCTGATGTGCTTCGGTCTTTTCTAAAAACATACTGGCTCTCAGGAAAGTTTTGTTCTGTAATATGAGAGACCAGGCAGAACAACATGATCTTGAAGTGTATCTTCTCACCAATTGACAGGCGTTAAATGCCTCTGCTATTCTCACAGGCTTCTCTGTCACCTTTTTCTTGAAGATGGTCACGATGTTAGCATCCTTTAGCATCTGTGGGACCTCTCTTTTTGTCCATATCTCACTAATAAGTTGGTGTATTCTGACTTTCAAGAGGTATCTTCCTTTCTTTAATATTTCAGCTGGGATACCATCTGGTCCAGGACTCTTGTTTTTCAGGCCTCTGATGGCAGTGAGGACCTCAGCTAGATTGAGGGTTCCATCGAATTGATTTAATGTTGAAAGATTTGGTAGGACATCTAGGACATGGTGTTGTAGGGTTTGCCTGGTTGAGCAAGGTTTAAAGTGCCCAGCGCATCTCGATAAGATTTCCTCATTGTTCTTGTAAATGGTGTTTCCATCCGCTGATTTTACAGGATGGCTGTGTTTCCTTGGCCCAGAAATTTTCTTTGTTGCATCATAAAATCCATGGGTGCTATTGTTGTCAGCAAATTGTTGCAGCTCCTGGGCTCTTTCATGCCACCAGTCATTTACCATTTTTCTTAGCTCTTTTGGGGTTTTAGCTCTGATGTTCTTGAATCGTATTTTGAGTGCAATGGAACAGGGGGTCGGCTAGATGTGCTTCATAAGCTTTATTTTTGTTATCCAGCAGCTGGTGGATTCCAGGGGTACATTCATCCAACCAGTTCTCTTTTTTGTGTTGTGGTTTTTTTGGCAACAATTGACAAATCTGAGTGAAGTTTCTGCCATTCAGTTTGGAAGTCTTAGTCTTGTTCAAGGTGAGAAAGTGATTCTGCTATTTTTTCCCGATACATGAATATTGTGCATGTATCGGGGTCCTGCAAAGCTTGGGTGCTAATCTTTCCTGCAGGTGGATGTCTTCGTTGTTAAGGCCGAACATTTAGGCGCATCTTGTAATGGAGTAAACCATAGTCTGTCCAGCACTCTGTTCCCCTCATAACCTTTGTGATAAGCACTTCTCTTCTATCTGACTGGAGTACTATGATGTGGTCTAGTTGGTGGCAGTGGACTGATCTTGGATGTTGCCATGTTGCTGTGTGTCTCAATTTCAGTTTGAAGTTTGTATTAGTGATGCTTAGATGGTGTTCTGAACAAAGGGTAAGTAGTCTAAAGTCGTTGTTGTTTGCCTTACCAATCCCATGCTTGCCAAGACATCTGGCCAGATGTTGTGTTCACAGGCAACTTTAGCATTAAAATCACCAAGCAGAATGATTCGGTTTTTGTGTTGGATTGATTGCAAGCATGCATCAAGAGAGCTGTAAAGGTCGTCCTTGTCTACTTCTCTTGCAACCAGACTAGAATCATAGGCACTTATGGTGGTTACGTGCCTTTTCTTACTCAGGGATATGTGCCATGTCATTGGTTGTTCAATAATACCGACTGGTATGCTGGGGATTTGCTAGAAGAGAGAGGTTTTGATGGCAAAACTGACTCCATGTAGCCGTCGTTCACCTTTGGTGAATCCTTTCAAGAATAAAGTGAATCCTTTTCCTGTCTCATTCAGGGAGTCTTCGACATTCAGTCGTGTTTTTCTAAAGGCTGCTCTGTCTATGTTCTAGCGTTGTATTTCATGTGCCACTACTGCACATCTTATCATTGCACATCTTATCTTTGGACGGCTGTCATTTACTTCACGGTTGAGTAGCATCCTGATATTCCATGTAGCAATAAGTAGACTATTTTTATTTTTTCAACTGAATGGTAGGTGTGTCCTGGCGCCCTGTAGTTAACCATTCGGAACTGGGAAGCGGGCAGTTTTTAGACTACCTTTTCTAGGTACTTCCGTATGTGGGGTAAGCATTGCAGGAGTTGTCCAGTCATGCAGGGAGCTGCCGAAGAGAGTTGCCTCTTTACCCCAACTTCTCAGCGAGCGAGCACCACCCCTGCACCGCCTACGTACAGGTAGAAACTAAGCACTTCCAGCCGCACCCACAGTCTGCGCCAACCACTCCATCTTAATCGCCGTAGGACTTTGGGTAGGTGATGATGATGATGGATATGATTTCAGTTCATTCTTCCACTATATTGTCCATTCACAACCTAGAGCGATGGCAAGAGTAGCTCAAAACAACCGTTAGCTGGAGATGGTCGCAGGAGCCTGCCAAGGGCCACGGTCTGTTCGGCCTTGCCTATGCTGGGCGCCACGGCAAGTTTTACTTTCTGTCTTTGCTCCCATAGCCTATCCTCAACAAAGAGGACCCGCAAGTCAGTGGGGCAGGAATTTTTAATATGCCAGGGCATGTCTACACGTCGGTGGGCCTTTGCAGACTACCTCTGGGGTTCCCTGCTCCTCCGAGATCCTCTGCTGGTTTAGCCTAGGCCTGCAAGGCTACCAGTTATCGTGCGCTGCCCCCGAGGAAGCACCAAAAGGCCTCCATAAAACGACAACGGATCTTTCAGAATTACGTAGAATCCATAAAATCTCATAGAAACTGATATTATTCCATATTTCTCATAGAAGTCCATAAACACGGATAGAACCCAATAGAATTCTATGGAAACCCAGAAATTTCGGTTAAATCAAATAAACACCATAAAATAGCAGAAAAATGGGTAGAAATCCGTAGCTTTACAAAATCAAGAAGAATTCCACAGTTTGATATAACTAATAGAAACACTTCCCATATGAATTCTATTTATGTTTGGAAAGAGCAAAACTAAAGCATTGAGTAAAGATGAGCACTCCCAAGAGAAGGTGAACGACTAAAAGGATCGAATAAAGGTGAATATTCCCGAGAGAAGGGGAAAGACTGAAAGCATCGAGTAAAGATGACCACACGCAGGACAAGAGGCCAGGCTGAATTACTTGACTAAGGATGATTGCTCCTAGAAGGAGCGATAAGGGAAACGACTGAATTGATCGCGTAAAGATGAGTAGTCCCAAGAGAAGGGGCATGACTAAATGGATTAGCTAAAGATGAGCACTCCCAAGAAAAGGGGCAGGACAGAATGGGTGGAATAATAAAGAATATCAGTCCGAAGAGAAGGGGCGCGACTGAGAGGATCGAGTGAAGATGAGTACCCCTAATAGAAGGGGTATGACTGGACCGGTCGAGTAAAGATGAGCATTATCAAAAGAAGAAGCAAAGCTGAATGGATCAAGTAAAAATAATCACTCCCAAGGGAAGGGGCAGGACTGAAATGATCGAGTAAAGATGAGCACTCCTAAAAGGAGGGGCATGGCTGAATGGCTGAGTAAAGATGATCACAACCTAGAGAAAAGGAACAACTGAGTTGGTTGGGTAAAGGTGATCACTCCCATGAGAAGGAGCATAGCTGATTGGATCCTTTAAATAAGAGCACTCCCATGATATGGTGTAAGAATAAACGGATCAAGTAAAGACGAGCACTTTATGATGTAGAGCAAAACTAAAAAGACCATGTAAATATGGACAATCCCAAGAGATTAAGAAGGACCTAACGAATACGGGTAAAGATGAGCAGTCCTTAAGGTTTCAGCAAATGTTATTTACATCAGGGAGGATTTCAGAGGCGTGTCCCTTGACGGAAGCTTCCGTTGAAGAGAGCTTCTACCTGGTATTGCAAAGGTTTTGATGCAGTTAGAAAAGTTTTATTGTTTTAACATATAAATATGTGTTTAAATTATAATGTTAATCAATGTGGCTGCCCTCGGCGGCGAGTACGTTCTTCAGGCCAGAACTGAAGGCAAGGCACACGCACCTCAAGCTCATGCTGCCTTCCGCCTTGACGGCTCTAACACCGCGGCAACCGAGATGTCCTCCCCGTTCTTCGTGAGCGCTATTATTTTGAGCTTGGGAGCACTTTCAAAGGCCTGCTTGAACGAGATCTTCTCCGTTCTTGAGCCTCTTCACGACTCTGTAGACGATTATCCGGCTGATGTTGAGGCTCTTGGAGATGTTGTAGTTGTTTTGGCCTGCGCGTAGGAGAGCAGAGATCTCGCTTCTTTTGACTTCCACACAGTTGCACACAATGGAAAAGACGTTTTAATGACACGTGCTGGAAAAAATATAACTTAAAGTTTGTTTGACGGATCTTTTTCTTTCACACGCGTAAGCCTCTCGAAAGAACAAAAACCAAGTGGAACAGAACTTTTTCAAAACCAGGTAAAGAGGCTCGGTTGTTGTTAGCTAATGACAATTTTGGAGATAACCAATCTAAATTAGATAAAATACAATGGTCAGATGAGAGCAAAAGTCGAGCTCTTTGGTAAAAACGATGAACGGTCCGTTTTGACGAGATCTGATAAAGCGTTCATAGAAGATAACACCGTCCCTAATGTCAAATATGGAGGATGTTGAATTGAAAACGTTTGCTGAAGAAGAGTGAATAGAATCCTATACAAATCATGTACAACCTTATAAGAAACGCCCTACAGCTGTTAGTGAGGCTAAAGGGAGTCATATCATATATTAATTTAATGTTGCCTTTATTTGTTTTTCTTTTTTCCGATAAATAAATCTTTGTCATTTATACATTCACTTTTATTTTTCCATTTTTTTATTTATATATAGGCGTAATGGAGTAGAAAGCTTATGTACTATCTATGCAGTCAAGGACAAATGTTTTGAGACTAATATATATAATTATGACAAATATGTTTGAATCCCAGAAATGGTTCTTTCCAAATAAAACCTGGTAACCATTGTTGATGTGTACCAATGGGGCCTAAAATGCAAGGAGATAGTTGTAAAGGTATTACATCAATAATTTATATAAGAGACTGGTTATACTCCTGTGAAGAAGTCTTATGGGTGGCCAAGAGCGTGAAATTAAAGCCAAGATCGTCTCCTGGTAATGTTCCAGCTCAAGGATCAGGTTGTCTCCTGGTAATGTTCCAGCTCAAGGATCGGGTTGTCTCCAGTGTGAAGCTTGGTCAAGATTGGAAAGAAGCAGGTGTGAACACCAGGGCGCACAGTGAGGCGGATAATTTTCGACAAAGGTCTCAAGTTAAGATGAACTGAAAAGAAACTTCATCTATTCAAGAAGAAACTTACGGATAGGCTGGACTTTTGTAGGAAACAAAAAGAATGGGGCGAAGTAATATTTTCTATGAAGCTCCTTTCCGTTTGTTCGGAGCTTCTGGTAGGTCGCTCGTTAGGAGGAGAAAAGGGGAGTGCTCTCTCGAGTTTTCTGTTGTGCCCATGAAGCAACCGGATACTTTGAATGTCTAGGGCTGTTTCTTATCTAAGAGAACTAGAACACTAACACCTTTGCCCCAAAACACTGCCAATAAACTCAACATATATTAAAATGTGTCTCATCAGTAACTTTGCACAACAATTCACTAACAATTTGGGGGTTATAAGTGTATTTTTAAGCATAATGGTGCATATTGTCACAAAGGAAAAGCAATAACAAAGATTTTAGCTAAAAATAACGTCTAACCTTTGAGACATTGGCCCAGGAATTCGACAGATTTGAACCCGATAGAGAATTTATGGAAGATAATCAAACTGGTGGTCGATAAACAGAAACCATCCAATTATGAGCAGTTGCGGTGCGGATTGAACAAAAATGAAGCAACATCAGTCAAGATATCACCACAAATTTGGTCTCCAACATGCCAACACGGAAGATAGATGCGATGGCAGGATAAAATAGAAGTGGAGTGTATTGCAAATTATCAAGCTTTTAATGGATAAATTTTACTTTCATCTTGCAAATGTTATGGGAGGGAGGAGGGGTGAGGCATAAATATGGTTAGTGTGGTTGGTTAATATGGTTAACAATCTACACCACATAATCAAACCTACCTTTACACTATATACGAATAGGTTGTTTATCTCCGCCCTTAAGTAAAATGTTCGACAAAGAAGTGTTATGGATGGCAGGCAAAATGTGCAATTAAACTAGAGGGTTTTTATTTCAGTGAAGAGGGTGAAAGTGGGAGATGAAAAGGGGACAGAATTTTTAGTTTAGCTTCGAATCTAATTTCACAAGACCTCAAATGGGTGTCGGCTGCAGATAGCAACTGGACGTCTTACGTGCCTTCCCGGCCGCAGCATCCGCAAGCAAGACCTAATCTACTGATTGTGTAGACTTCCAACACTTTACTGGTTCTTGGGACCTGATATTCTCCGCCCCCTTTTCATATATATATATATATATATATATATATATATATATATATATATATATATATATATATATATATATATATATATATATATAGATATGGAGAGGAAGAATAAGAGAAACCAAGAGAGGTACGAGGTTCTTTACTACTGGACGTTTCGCTCCGTAGCAGCTTCCTCAGAGTAACAAGAAAAGAATGGGGCCGCGGGCTTATATCTATATGCATGTGACTGAACATTGCTCTGACCATATACGCCATTTCCTCTAAGGCCGTCCGTTTCCAGATCCCGCACGTATCTGTTCACGTAAATATTCTTGACCGGATGCCAATTTTGCAACTTAGCTACCAACCCAGGTACCGAATTACCTACGAACTAAGCTACCGAAATATCTAAAGACTTAGCTAACAACTTAGCTACTAAGTTACCTACCTCTTTACCTACCAACTTGCTACCGACGAACATCCCAATTTAGCTACCGACTTGGCAACAAACTTTGGTAGCGAATTAGCTACCGACATAGCTACTAACTTAATTACCAATTAACTGCTGACTTAGATACCAATTTAGCTACCGACCTAACCACTAACTTATATACCCACTCACCTATCAACTTAGCTTCCGAATTATCTACCAGCTTATGTACAGATGTATCTCCCTACTTTAACTACCATATATAACCTGCTAAGACTGCTATGGTCAGTCCCAAGCCCCGCTGGTTGGCTGGCAGGTGTTCATACCCCAGACATAATTGCTTGTCTACTCTCGTCTATGGTCTAAATAATCATTAGTGATTGCACGTTCCCTAAACTAATAATAATAATTAGTGATTGCACGCTCGCAAAACTAATAATATTCATTTTTTCATCCCATCGAGATTGTGGTACAAAGGAGCTTTACCCCCCCCCCCCACCTCAACCTCTTGGCTACGGTTTAGTGCGTACGCAATGGAGATGTCATACGTAGCACTGAGTAGGATAGTGCAGCGTTCCCACGCAAAGGGATCCCCAGTGTACCTGGCGAAGGACACATCCACCCATCCCCAGCGCCATCGGTAGTCTCAAATTAGATTGAGACTACCTACTCTTTATTTCGCCTAGATATGTCAACTTTCTCTACACGCTTCTTCTCACTAGTTGTCGACCAGCTTTTGTCTATTCATCAGCAGACGGGGCCGGGAGGGGGTAAGTTTTTTTCACTTTCCTCTTGTTAAAGCTTTGATATGATTGCATTCCCCCTTCATCACCTTCTACTGCACCCCCTCTCCAGTTCTCTTTCCCTCATGTACCCCTTTACTGCCCGCAGGGGGATCGCACTTGTGGCAGGGGCAACCTTGCTCAGTCTGACATCTGTAGGGCTACGTGCCCACATGGCCCTAATACCCACAGTTTGCACTCCCGACCCCAATGTCCGCAAAGGGGATCTGCGTCCTATATATCTTCCACACAGTTTTATTTCCTCCATGCCTTCCATTTATATACATATCTTGATTTACAAACATTCGAAAGGGGTTAAGGTTAGGCCATGGCGCTCGAGGCTAGCGCGAGGGTGAGTTTGGGCTATGACATTCGAGGCTAGCGCGAAGATGAGGTTAGGTTATGGCGTTCGAGGCTATCGAGAGGATGAGGTTAGGCTGTGGCGTTCGAGTCTAGCGCAAAGATGAGGTTAGGCTATAGTGTTCAAGGCTAGCGCGACGATGAGGTTAGGCTATGGCGTTCGAGGCTATCGAGAGGATGAGGTTAGGCTATGGCGTTCGAGGCTATCGAGAGGATGAGGTTAGGCTATGGCGTTCGAGGCTATCGAGAGGATGAGGTTAGGCTATGGCGTTCGAGGCTATCGAGAGGATGAGGTTAGGCTATGGCGTTCGAGGCTAGCGCTAGGATGAGGTTAGGCTATGGCGTTTGAGGCTAGCGCGAGGATGATGTTAGGCTATGGCGTTCGAGGCTAGCGCGTAGGTGAGATTAGGCTATGACGTTCGAGGCTAGCGCAGCGATGAAGTTAGGCTATGGCGTTCGAGGCTAGCGTGAGGATTAGGATAGGCTATAGAGTTTGGAGGCTAGCGCGAGGATGTAGTTAGGCTATAGCGTTCGAGGCGCGTAGTTTGAGTGCATTCTGTAGGTTAGGTAAGGCTAGGATTGGAGCAAAGAACTGGCGCAAATTTTGCGCAGAATTTTTTCCAAATCAGTTATGGCTTCTGTTGTTACTTTAGGCTCTTTAACACACTCACACACACACATAAATAACAGTATTTTCCAAACCTTTGTACCATTCGTGAATGAAATAAACGATTGTCTCAAAGGATAATTTGGGTTCGTCTAGCCAAGTGTCCTTTTGCTATCCAACACTGAAATTGTAGCCACGCTTATTACAGCGCCAACGGCAACGTGAAGATTGAAATGAAAGGTTCATAATATGTCCCTCTTTGCAAAGTCGCTGTCCTACCCTAACCTAACCTACAGGCTGTACTTACACTACGAGCTTCGAACGCCATAGACTAGCCTTAGCCTTACCTCTACCGCTCTGAGCCCTAGACAAACAGATGTACTTTGGAGGGACACTGGTAAATTTCCCCCAAAACACAGGTAGGCGTAAATTCTAGTAAATTTTTACTTATACTTTTATTACAAATCCATCAATAATATAAATGTGTTTGGTTGTATTAAAGAAGAAGAATAATCTTACTCTTTTTCCGCATAAACAAAATATTCTTAATTTGCATCCTTCCCAAAGTGACCTGGTTGATAATATGTATGGCAGAAGCAAAGTCAAGCCTGAAAATATAGTAAAAGATAAAATACTATTCAGAACAATACTTTATACATTAGCATGTAACCAAAACCTAACTGAAGCTTAATTTAAACAAATTAACCCAAACTTAACCTAACATGTAACCAAATAAAAAAAAATTCCCACCGTTTTAGGATGCTTTTTTTTTTCAAACTAATAATTTCAGATTTTTTTTAATATATTTATATATTTTATGCGATACAAAATATATACACATTTAATGAATTTTAATCCGTTATTTTTTAAATCCTTGATAACGCTTGTAAAATAGAAATCAATTTTATGTGCCAAAATACTGAAACACATAATGTGTTTAAGCACATTTGCGTCGCCCAAGACCAGAGGCAAAGGAACCCGTGCGAAACCCTGGTGCAGATGATATCCAAATGATTGTGTCCGGCCACAACGCCTCCATTTACCCTATCGGTGCCAATGCCTGAAGGAGGGTCCTGGGCTATATATCTTCCATATATTTTTCTTCCTTCCTTTTTCATCACTTTCTTTACAGATCTCTCAATACAAAATTTCTGCTGCAGATGCCCTCGTTGGTACAATTTTGACCATATTTTTTAAGACATTTTTAAAATCATAGGAGGCAATACAATTTGCCCAGGCGCGGATCATGAGGGGGGGAGGGTCTAGGGGGCTGAAGCCTCCCCTAAAACACACAAATTTCAGACCCGTTTATATTTATATCTCTTTTTAAAGCCATACTTCTATCGGCTATTCAGAAAGTTATGTAATCATATAGAATATAGATAAAACAGTTTTTAAAACGTTGCGATCGAATGTACCTTATATGATACATGTCTAAAATCCAGCTAAATCTCAAAAATAATTATTAAATATAGTATTATACTTTAGCTGACGTCCCAAAACTACAAGTCATAATTTTCTTATGAGGGGAAAAAAATTCGGATTTGAGAGAGTTCGTGCTCACCCATTAAAAAAGGTCGGCATCAAATTTCTCTTAAGTCGATTACACCGTCGTTTTTGGATTGTTGTTGCTGTTACCTCCACCAACAGAATTTGGCGAGAATATGTGAGCACCCATGTGTATTTATCATTTGTCGGTCAGTTTGTGTAAAATACAGGGTCTTTATTTTTACATGTCCTACTTTTAAAGTTTAATAAAATCAAGAATAATATTGTTATCACAATAAAACTTTTAGGGGTTGTTGGTAATAGTTGTAAATTCTTTTTGCTAAAATAGCTAATCACTAACTCTATAATTGAAGGGGAATTTTTTGAGTATTCGAATAATAATTTCATCTTAGTTTGGTTATGACTTATGTTTTTTATCAAAGGTATTTCTAATAATTCTTTTATAATATCAAAAAACAAAATGGTGAAGTTCAGAAATAAATATAAGTATCGAAATTTTGTGAATTTTTTAAAACCCAAAGAATTACAAATGGTGAAGTTCAGATAATTTATTTTTATATATCTTCTTATATAACTATATTTTAGCAACGTGATATTATAATTGGCGAAGTTCAAAAAATTTATAAAAATTTAACCATAATTTATCCAGAGTTGCTTTTTTTTAGATTTTAAATTTTAATCTTAGTAGCGAAGCGCAAGCGCTCCCCGTAGGGGGGAGTAACGAAGCCATTGCCAAGTTGATTCATTTATTACTTTGGAAGTTATGCCAGTTTTAGTAAATCGGTCATTTTTTGCTAGAAAAAGAAAGCGTAAAAAGTTATGCTAAAAAAAGTGATTTGGGGAATAGTCGATTCTGAGCAAAATTTCGCGAAAATTCTTAAGTAACAAATTTACTCGCATCATAGTCATTCGTAGACTATAGAAGGAGAAAAATTTTCTAGCAAAAATCATTATTAAGAAATTTTTGAAACTGAAAACATGGAAGCTCCTGGAAATGATTGGAAGAAAAAAAAATTGTTGAAACATTCTTTGGATGCAACTGTTCAGTGGTTTCAACAGAACGACGGATGAGACGTGAAGCGCCTTGCAGACTAATTAAAAAATTTCGAGACACCGGTAGTGTACAAGATTGACGAAAATGGCGTGTTGGCAGGAAAGGCGTAGAAAAACATAAAATTGAAGAGTTGCGTCAAAAGGTCGAACGGTAGCCGCAGAAATCATTGAAAAGAAGATCTGAACAAGTGGGATTGTCAAAAAGTGCAACATACGAGGGGCGGTCAATAGGTTTTGAGAATCGGTAGGGCAAAACAGAGGAAGGGGAATGGCTGTTTGTGGGGGTGTTAGGACAAGTTATAACAAGTCAGAACCTACAGCCGCACGCTCCTGCCACGTCTATTTTAGAAGCAGTAGCTGATCGCAGATAGTCAGTCACAACATTTTCAACAATGGAGAAGGTTGAACACCGCCCAGTGATCAAATCTTTGACCAAGGAAGGCAAGAATGCAAAAGAGATCCATGAACGCATGGTTGCAGTGTACACCAACACCGCCCCTTTCTATGCAACCATTGCTCGCTGGAATAGGGAGTTCCGCCATGGTCTTGAGTCCCTTGAAGATGACCCCGTCCAGGACGCCCGTCAGACGTGACCAACGAGGAAAATGTGGCCCGTGTAGAGAGGAGGATCCTCGAAAATCGACGGTGAAGGCCGAAGAAATCAAGCGAGAACTTGGAATATCACATGGAAGTGTTATCAACATCATCCACGACAATTTGATTATGACCAAGGTCTGTGCCCGTTTGGTCCCTAGAAACCTCACGAAACCTCACGCCCCATGATCGACTTCAACGTCGTCAAAGTCCACAAGGCCAGAGTTGCACAAGCTGCCCTGCGTGAGTGCGGATTCGAGGAGCTCAACCATCCCCCGTACAGTCCAGATCTGGCCCCTAGCGACTACTTTTTATTCTGCCAGCTCAAGGCTGCACTGCGTGGACGCGGGTTTGGGGACGATGAAGATGTCCAGCTCGCCGTCCAGGAGTGGATTGAACAGCAGTCGGGAATTCGAAGCCTCAGGCACAAGTGGCGCAAGTGCATTGAAGATGAGGGTAGTTATATTGAAAAATAATAAAACACTTTTCCTCATTTCTCGTTTCCTTATATCCAAATTGCAATGTAATGTAATAAGAAAAAAATGAACCTTAAGCCATACAAGATTCAGGTTGTGCAAAAATGAGAAGACAACGATGTTGCGAAAATAAAATCGTAGGCAGAAGAATTCAGACGAAAATTTGGGGAAGTTGATGTCCCGTCGTGATAATGTCTGGCGAAGCGCACTTTCACCTCAGCGGATACAATAATAAGCAGAACAACAGAATATGGTCGGATCCCAACCGGAAAGCTATACACCAGAAAGAGCTGCATCCTGCATAAACCAGTGTGTGGTGTGCGATAACAACTCAGAAGATCATTTGGCCGTTTTTATGAAAATGGAAATTCAGTCACTGTGAATGGCGAAAGATACCAACACATGCTTGAAAATATCTTTCCCTGAACTTTCGAAGGCTTCGAAATACACGACAACTGGTTTTTTCTAGCAATATGATGCAACATCACATACATTGAATGAAACAATGGACTTGTTAAGACGAAACATCAGAGAAAAAAATCATTTATCGAAACAGTGAATTTGTGGCCTCCAAGTTCCCCCGATCTGCACCTTTGGATTTTTTTTATGGGGATATTTAAAAGATCGTGTTAACCATAATAATCCTAGAAGTATCCAACAAGTGAAACAAAATATCGCTGAAGAAATTAATATCATCAATGAAGAACTTTTAATAAAAGTGATGAGAGCAACTCCGTCACGAGTAAATAAATGTTATGAGAAGAATGGTCAGCATTTGAAAAAAAAGAATCTTTAAATAAATTAAGCTATTATCTCAATTATGCAAACTTAATTATTAATCTTAATTTTTTTGTTAATTTTAAGCAAATAAAATTAGTTCAAATAAAATTAGTTTTAATAGTCGATAAATATCTGAAAGTTCAGCGAAAATCTGTTACAAATCGATTCTTCACTAAAACCGGCATAACACCTACAAAATAAATGAATCAATTAGCTATTTTAGGACCAAAAACGTACAACTATTACCAACAACTACTGAAAGTTTCATTATGATGACAAAGTAGGACATGTATGACATGATTCAAAAGTAGGACATGTAAAAAAAAAGACCCTGTATATCTTAGAAGGTTAATAACGAATTTAAATGGAATTTGTTTTGAAGGGTGAACGTTACGACTCTAAGAAAGTTATTTTGCGTCTGGATTGGATGCAGATCCGAATGCAATTCTGGATCACTTATTCAATTTCTTTAAAATTGCAAGGTAGGGAATTTTCGGACATTTAAAAAAAAATGCTCAGGAATTGACAAGTTACAATGGTTTACCAAGAGACACATATATTGATTTGGATCAAGTTCCGGATCCTTATCTGAGAAATCAAAATATATATTTGGAGGGGCATTATTTAGCGAGTCAGGGTATGAAAATGGAAAGTGGTAGAAAGATAGAATTCGTACCAATGTTTAGCTGAGATATTACAGATTTAGTTTGATTCAACATATTTTGAGGATATTTTAGAGGAAAAAAGATGTATATGGATGAATATGAGATCCAGACCGGCGTAAATATGAGATCCGGCTCAGCGTGAATATGAGATACGGATCTGCATGAATATGAGATACGGATCCGCGTGAATATGAGATAAGGATATGCATGAATATGAGATACGGATCTATGTGAATATGAGATACGGATCTGTGTGGATATGAGATACAGATCTGCGTGAATATTAGATAAGGATCTGCATGAATATGAGATATGGATCTGCGTAAATATGAGATCCGGCTCTGCGTGAATATGAGATACGGATCTGCATGAATATGAGGTACGGATCTGCGTGAATATGAGATACAGATCTGCATGAATATTAGGTACGGATCTGCATGAATATGAGGTACGGATCTGCGTGAAAATGAGATACAGATCTGCATGAATATTAGGTACGGATCTGCATGAATATGAGGTACGGATCTGCGTGAATATGAGATACAGATCTGTATGAATATTAGGTACGGATCTGCATGAATATGAGGTACGGATCTGCGTGAATATGAAATACGGATCTGCATGAATATTAGGTACAAATATGCGTGAATATGAGATACGGATCTGCATGAATATTAGGTACGGATCTGCGTGAATATGAGATACGGATCTGCTCTTATGGAAAAAATGTTTTTTCTTCATAATTCTCAATCTACTTAAGATTGACATACAATTCCCCGTGGCACTGGAGGCTACCAGGCTGAAGGAATTATATGGTGTTAATTAATTAAATCCTTTGGTTGATCCGGAGTAGATATCCGGATTCATTCAGCCATTAGGGACGAAGCTTTACTGACAATGGCGTTGGCGAAGGTATGAGAACTCTTAAGTTTTTTCTTGTTTTTTTTATGTTTCATCGCCAACACATACCACCTGACTTCTTTCTCAGTCGAACTCCAGAGTTTAAAGTGTGATGAAGTTATTGATGATATCTTACCGTTCAAAGCGTGTACCCATCCGTTGACCAACCAAACCCAATGTAGTTTTACTTAGTTCATCCTAACAAGATACTCACCCAAATGAACGATGTGTAAACCAACGATGGGACATTCGTTTACCGGTTAAAGAATGATGTGGGAGAAGATAAAAGTAAATAAAAGAAGTTGAAATGATAAAAGGTGAAAATGAATGCAAAATTACCCCTCATCGACCTTTATTATCGGGGTTTTGATGCTCCGAGCCTTTTGGGGATGACATGACATGAGTTGAATAGAAAGAAAAGCATAGGGATGAATGTGGTGAAAAACAGAGATCAAGTAGTGAAAGAGGAAAATGGTGCGGAAAAAA
Organism: Ceratothoa steindachneri; assembly: GCA_963969495.1. Classification (NCBI taxonomy): domain Eukaryota; kingdom Metazoa; phylum Arthropoda; class Malacostraca; order Isopoda; family Cymothoidae; genus Ceratothoa; species Ceratothoa steindachneri. Next base: position 154,345,323 of record OZ018319.1, read on the forward strand.
ATTAAGAGGGGGAAGAAAGAGTTAAAAGTTAGTGGGTTAGTGTCTAGACACCGATGCGACGTGTGTCGTGTGTGTGTATGCAGTGGGGAGAGCAGGACAGGAGGCAAGGGGAGTGGTAATGGGGGAACAGGATCTGGAGAAAGAGAGAGGGAGTAGTAACGAGTTCATGCATCTTGGTGTTGGGAAAAGGGGTGGCTTTCTATTTTTGTGGTTTGTATTAGGGCGAATACCGTCTAGAAGAAGGCATTCAGCCTTAAGTCCATTTGCAGCATAAATCTAGTGAAGACAGTGGCGTAGAGGTGTGGGTGGCACTCAGTCATTTATTTTGTCACCGCGTAAATCACGGTGGCCCATTGATTTTTAGGGTTGTCTTGTGGATGTGTGTATGTGTGTCGTTATGTTGGCCTAGGTGGTCCTTGAAGCGCCGGCAGCAGTGGCATATTTTCTTGTGACGGCGGAAGGTGCGGGTGCGGGGACGATTGAGGTATCCTTAGCTCCATAACATCAGCTGCATGCTTTTCCATGAGGTGTGGGTTCCTCATGATTACGGCAACGTAACTTTCCCAGCAATTTATGCATTGAATGAGGTGCTTATACAGTCAGCGTAAAAGTCTCCTTTTATGCCACGTTTTGGAGCAGACACAGTCTGCTTTCCAGAAGCTGGTCTGGTTTCCAGTCCTATAGCACCGTAGGGACTGGTGTGATCGTATGTTGTGCTGCATTACTATGTGTTGAGTGTATGTGAGTGTGCCAAGAACCTTGATGCGTCGATCCAGCAGCGTATTTGAGTGTTTTTCCTCGGAGAGTGTAATGACCTCCCAATGTTTTGTGTGGTTGAAACAGAGGTCTTGGATGGCCTTTCGTGGCTTGTCAGCCTGAACTCCTCCCTGAGTTTGGCGAGGAGTTCCTTTCTCGTGAATTTCAGCCAAAGAGGCCGGGTCCTTTTTATGCGTATCTGGTGTCGTTTCGTGATGATGTTTGACTGTTGAGTGTGGTGGTGTTTCTCAGCAAATGAGGTTTTAGCGCCTGTGTGAAAGTTCATGGCCTCTGTAGACGACCTAAAGACAAATGTCTTATCTCTCATGTGTTGGGAACTAATGCCTGAAGCTTTTGTACTCATAAGTATAAATATAAGCCCCTATGAAAGATGTAGATTACCGAAAGTAGAGCTAAAATCACAGTGTAGTGAAGTGTACACAAGTTCTATTAATATTCCTATTTTTTAGTATTTCTTTGTAAAATCTTCTGCAATTCCAATTTTAAATTCCATGTCCGTTAAAAAGAGCCTAAAACAAACACTAGAAGTTAAATTGCACTAACTTTTAATAGGGAGAGAAAAATGATATGGAAATTGGTTTGAAAGAAGATCTCTTGTGAGATGCCTACCTGTGGTTGCCATGGAAATAGCGCCATTGTGTTGAAGATGTCATAATCTGACTGGAGTCTGTACAAGCGTATTTGAAAATAGAAGGGTAATTTTCCCAATTATAATCTCCTACTCTAATCTTCATTCGGTCATGATAATGATAATACCTTATTACTATTTATTGAAGATATACCTCTAACTTGAAAACAGAAACGTGGACATACCTCCATCGTCAAATAGCCACCACACATCGATCGTTCCTTTAGGTTGTTTAGTGTTGAACCTCTGCATGCCTTCAACCACTTCTAGGGGCACCAGTTTCCCACTACCTCGCCAGTGAAACTCAGAAAGCGCCCTTTTGCGGGGCGAATCCTCGTGCCCCGTCCTTAAGTCCACGGAGGATTTGGAGCAAGAGTCAGTTTGCTGGGACACGTCGCTGAACTTGCGAGATGCGGAAACAGACGATGGGGCCAGAAGGGAATTCCTCTCGGACGATTCACAAAATTTCTTTTCCAAGTTTTGGGTCTCTTGATCCGCGGGACCCAGGTGTTCTCTGGACATGATAGGGGTCGCAACTGCTAATAGTAAATTAATGGCTATTATAATCCTGGTCAATAACCCCAAATGTATGTTATGTCTGTTTTAATAGTTTTTCAATATTGAACAAGGAAGGAATCAATCCTTCTTTTATATTGTCTATGATTAGGTGGTCAATATAATTTAAAGAGAAGTTTCTAGCATAATAAAACAAGTTTCAATACCAATACAGGATTGTATGCAAAGGTTTTATTTCAAGAAATCCAGCAAGAAATAAGTAGAGACATTGATGATTCTTGACGGTTCTTTATGCAAGGCGTTACGTAGAGCGGAGGCTACGCATAGCGTTAAATGACTCAACTGAATTTCCGTTATCCTCATAATTTCAAGAATATTTTCCATGATTTACACAAAAAAAATTCTATACAATTCTATGTAAACTATTCCCCCCATAGCTCTGTCAATATCGGGTGGCTATAAACCCCTCAGATGTTTTCCTAAATCATATCTCAGTGACCCGAATACCTTATAAAGAGTTATACATTTGAACACGATTTATATATTATTTATACTTTTCTCACAATTTACGAAAATATAATCCATCTAAAAAACTAATATTTTATTTATTTTTGCGAATTAATGTTCGTTTAAATTGTCGTCCTATTGACAAACTAATCAGTTTCCTTTTGCACATAAACTTTGCTACTCGTCATTACTAAAAACTTCCTGCCAGCATTGTAATATTTTGTCCTTTAATTCATCTTAAGTAAATTTTCCTCGCTGCCCGAGATCAACTTTGTCCTTCAGTGACTCCTCAATTCCATAATCCATTGTTAAATACTACAAGTTGAACATTATTTTGTATAAACTAACTACTACGACTATATGTCAACTTAAAAAAATGGAAACAATTATCAATTCTAAAGTTAATTAACATTTGAGTGACTTTGTGGCGAGAACTTTTGTAAGAAAGTAATAAAATGATTCGAATTCATTCAGAATGTCGTATTTAATGGACGAGATGGCCGTGGGTTCCGCCCTCCTGGGTTATACTGTAATATCCAAAAAATTATTTTTGTTTGTACTAGATGGGCACTTTTTCATAGAAGCAAGGGCAGCCAGACCTTTCTGATTAAGGGTCACCCCCAAAAAACGTGCCTGCACACACTTTTTGTGATATATCCTTCATTCATTAACTAATCACCCTTACTTTGCAGGACATGGCAGAATCAACGCTTTTAAACACAACTAGATCTCAATGGGAGCTCAAGCAAAGAATATACTGCGTCAAACATTACTACAAGACAGGCTCGTTCAAGAAAGTGCAGGACACTTTCGTGTATCAGTTCGAATGTAAAAAAGCCCCTCCAAGAGCAGAATTCAGGACTGAATGGACCAATTTGAGAACTATGGGACAGTGAAGAACCTCAATGCAGCCAGTGATAAACTTCTAAGCCATTCAAGGCGCCCCAAGAAGCGTACAGCTTAGCAGGTCGAGAGCGTGAGAGAGTCAGTTCAGCAGAGTCCAAAACGCTATGTGTGCAAGAGAAGGCAGTACCTCGGTATGTCCCGTGAGACTTGCCGGAGAGTGCTATTAATGGATGTAAATGCTTAGTCATACAGAATACAGACGAAGCAGACCCTTAAAGCCTCAGACAAGAAGCAGAGAAAGGCTATGGCAGTCAAGATACTGGAGAAGATTCAGGAGATCCCAACTTTCATTAACCTCCTTTGGACCTCAGATGAAGCTCACTTCCATCTTGAAAGAAAGTAAACTCGAAGACAAATGTCTTCTGGGTGACCTCCAAACGAAATGAGGTAGCCACCAGGCCCTTGCAGTCCCCTAAGTACACGGTATGGACTGCAATCTCAGCCAGAGGCATCATCTGACCATTCTTCTTCGAAGAATCTGGCGCGACAGTGACAGTCACCAAGGAGCGGTATGTTGAGGTCCTCAAAACCTTCAAGAGGGAGCTGCAGACCCTGTTCCCGTCGCTTATGAGGAAGTTCTGTTCCAGCAAGATTGAGCAAGCTCTCACACCTCAAACCTGTCCCGAGATTAGCTGAAAGAGAACTTTGGTGGCAGGGTGATCAGTCTCAAGACTGATTTTGAGTGGGCACCTCACAGCACAGACCTTAGCCCCCCAGATTTCTTTTTCTTTGGCTACCTTAAAGACAGAGTGTTAGCAGAGACACCCAGGACCATCACGGAACTCAAGGAATCATTCAGGGAGGAGATAATAGCCCTTAGTCGGTCGGTTTTTAAAGACGTAATAGACAACTTTGTGCTGTGCATCAAGAAATGAACAGATCTAAATGGGGGTCATCTCGAACACGCGCTCTAGAATAAAGAAAAAAATTCCAAAGACTCTCATGTTTTGATTTGGTGTTTTAAAACACAATAAACTAGTTATCACCAAAGTTTCATTCAATCCTTGCAGAAAATTAAGAAATTAGGCCTATCGAAAGTTGGGGCCCGTTTTGGGGGGGTGACCCTGTAATACTCCCAATTTCACTAACAACAATGGCTACCTCCAAGCCCGGACTGTAACCCTTTTTTTAGGGGAGCTCAAATGGTGACTAACATCAAAGGCAGACCCGCCAAAATTAAAGACTTACCTATTCATAGGGTATATTATAAATTCTAAAAAAAAAAACGCGATAAAAAACAAAAACAAAACAAAAAAACACGAAACAGAAACTAAACTAAGACTAAAAAGAGAAAAACATGATCAGGTGCCTGAGAGACCCGATCCGTCAGGGGCCTGAGCATGGACCCAACACCAAAATAAAAAATATTCAATGAAGCAAGAGAGTGTAACCCAATGGAATATCGTAGGCAGGTGAAAAAATTAGTGAGCGTGAATTAAAGCGCAAAACATTACACTCACAGCAGTAAAATGACAATCAAGAATCATGTCTGTGCGGAAGAGACTCCAATTAATTTGTCAACAGGTCGGTGCTCCAATCCTTCCTTCAATTGGCCAAAATAAAATATTCCTGATATTTGCTTTGAGAAGAGTTATATTTCTGTAAGTCGTGAAAAAGATATCAATGATATTTTTTTAAAATTTTAAAGATAGTGAGACAGGAATTGTGAGGAAATTATTTTTAAATCTTGTCTCTATCGGTCTACTGTTTACTGACATATTATTTTAAAATAGGAAACATTTTATTAAGCCACCCGATAGAGTAATTTTAAGCTTCAAGTTGCTAGAACCCGTTTTCGGTGATTGTCAGGAGGGAGAGTAACTTTGTTATGACAATGACCGTTCACGAGTGAATCGTACGAACAAGAAAACAATAGACTTCGATTGTGAAATTTACTCATCTTCCATCTGATTGTCACTTAGTTGATCAATGAAACATTATCTCAATGGACAAACATACTATAAAGGGGGAGGGAAAGGGCGGGTGGTTATCAATGCTTATATAGGATGTCGTAGAAGTCACGACCCATAGATAATAGTATCAACAAGTGAAACAAAGGTTTCTTACTTGGTGGATTAGTCAATATGGTCAAAATGTATAGGCCTGCGATATCCATAGATTCCTGAAACTTAATTTGTGCCTCTAGGGTATAATTGTTGGCCATGTTGGCCTTAATTATCTTAATTGTGCTGTGACTTTGGGAAGCCCTATATTTAATCAAAATCAGCCTTCTTATGTCACGTATTGACCACTCGCTTAGGTGAGCGTTGGGAGACCGTTGTTAATCATAATGATAATTATGATTGAAAATCACATTTAGAACATTTAGAAATGTTTTCCTTTACTTTTAAGAAAAGATAAAATAATTTCTCCATAATCAAAGAAATGATTGAGTGTGTGAGTTGCGCTCGTAAGTGAATTTAGGGGGCGAGTGAGTTGAGCAAGTGAATGAGTTAAGTGAAGTGGGTGAGGTGAGTGAGTTGAGTAGGTGAATTGAGATCGGGAATGATTGAGTTGAGTGGATTAGTGAGCGAGTGATTGAGTTGGGTAAGTGAGTCGACTGCGTGAGCCAAGTGATTTTTTTTTTTTAAGGGGCTATCTGGCGACTGCCGACTTAGGCATAAATTGCCGTAAACAAACAGCCTAGTTCTAGGATACTTTAAAAAATTTGAACAGGAAACAACAATAAAAAGAAATAACAATAACAATAACAAAACAGTAACAAAACAATAACAAAAACAACAATTAAACCTGGTTAAATGAAAGGGAGAAGGCCAGCCTCCCCCAAAAAGTCAACAAGACAACCAATCAATGAGCACGCACTCGTCCCGAGTACAAAGGACAGGCGGTAGCGACCCCGTCCATCCCGGTACCGGGACAGGTAACGTGCGCGAAGATCACCGAGACTGGGACATTCGACTATAATGTGCCGAACAGTCTTAACGGACAACGCAGTCGTCACAATAGGCGCAGGCGAGCCTTCCATCAAATAGCGATGCGTCACACGAGTGTGTCCGATTCGGAGATGACAGAAAGCGACCTGAAGCCGTCGTGGCATTGGGGAATAGGTCCATGAGAACAGTCGCGGGGCAATGGCACGAAACTTTAAGTTCCCTTCGACCGTCTCCCATCTTCTTTGCCAAGCAGTCCGAAAAGCTGCCCGTATTCCTGCCATGTAGTCGGTGTGAGGAAGAGCGAAACGCTGGTCCGGTCGTAAAGTCCTCGCGGACTCTTTGGCGCCCTCATCGGTGCGCTCATTCCCCACAATTCCTACATGTCCAGGAACCCAGCAGAAGATAATCTCGACATCTGCCCGGCTCGTCAAAACCGTGGCGTCACGGATATCGCGAACCAGGGGATGCGGAGATTCCAATGCACCGAGAGCACCAGGGCACTTTGTGAGTCGCTATAGATCACAATCCGGTCTCCGAACCGGGCACGTCTCGTAATCTCCCGTACCGAGGGTTGTATTGCCACCAGCTCGGCCTTGAAGACAGACGCAGCGCCTGGTAGAGCCCCGCTGACTTAAAACAGAGGGGATACGGCGTGGAAGCCGACCCCCTCTTGGGACTTGGAGCCATTCGTATACACTGGCAGGGTTCCAGCGTGACACGGTGTGTCCTCCAGAAAGGTCGAACGCAATATTCCCGGCGCCGTACAAGATTGGGAGCAGAGGCGTGGCGACAAATAGCCAAATGTGGTACCCTCCAGGGTGGCGTCCTGAGCAGAACCAGGGGCGCCACCGGCCCGAGAGCTATATCTAGCTCTCGAAGGAGTTTCCTGGCCCTAAACCCAAAGGGCTAAGGGTACGACTGGCGTCTCTCGGCGGCATAGGCACCATCGAGATCAGCTGCGGATGCAGTGAGAGCTGATGGTGACTGAGGGAGGCGCCGGGCTCGTGCGTACAGGCGGGTAATGCACTGCACGCGGCGCAGAGCGAGTGGCATCTCCCCAGCATCGACCAACAGGCTCTCAATAAGGGGAAGTGCGGAAGGCACTGGTCGCAAGGCAAAGGCCGGTGTGGTGGATCGAATCCACCTTACGCAATAAACCCTCGGCTGCGGATGCATAAAACTCGCATCCGTAGTCGAGCTTCAAACGAACAAAGGATCGATAAAAAAGTAGGGCAGTAGCCCTATCAGCGCCCCAAGCTCTGAACGTCACGGAACGGAGAATGTCCATGGCGCGGGTACAGTAGACCCTAAGGTTGCGAATATGAGCCTTCCAGGTGAGGCGTTGATCGAATACAAGACTAAGGAAACGGTGCGATTCAACCACATCCAGGCGCACCCCATTAAGAAACAAATCTGGATCAGCGCGAAGCCGTGGATGGTGGCAGAAGTGCACCACCTTATTCTTGGCCAAAGAAAACCGAAACCTGTGCGCTTCGGCATAGCGAGAGACGCAGTTCAATGCCTGTTGGAGTCGACGCTCCAGAGTTGGCATCTGGGCCGCGCCAAAAGAGATCGAAAGGTCGTCCACGTAGAGCGTAGCGAGAACATCTTTCGGCAGCACCGAGATGATGCCGTTAAAGCTTAAGGCAAAGAGTGTGCCACTGATGACACTTTCCTGAGGGACTGCCTCTTCCTGCTCCTTTGGGTTGGAGAGGGCTCCCCCCACCCGTACGCGGAATCGACGATCTCGCAAAAAATCAGATATAAATATTGAGAGGCGTCCCCTCGCCCCTATACTATATCGCCATGCGGTATCATAGGACTTCTCCAGATCGAAAAAGACCGTGGCGTAGTGCTGTCTACGAAGGAAAGCCTCGCAGACGGCATTTTCCAGTCGGAGCAGAGCATCCGACGTGGAGTGGAACTTGCGGAAGCCGCACTGTGCGGAAGACAGATGGCCTCTGCTGTTCAGAAAAAAGGCTAATCTAACATTTACCAATTTCTCCATCAACTTGCACACGCAAGAGAATAGAGAGATTGGGCGGAAACCGGTTGGAGTAGAGTGATCTCTTCCCGGTTTGTGAAAGGCAAGCACAGTAGCGATTTGCCAAGAGTCTGGAAGAAGACCCTTCACCCAGATCCTGTTGAACAAATCTAACAGAAAGGCCATGCCTCGCTCACCCAGGTGTCGAAGCATGGCGTACGGGACATCGTCCGGACCATGGGCGGTGTCCAAGCACGAAGCGACAGCGGAACGCAACTCACTCACAGTAAACTTGTCGTTGAAGGGTTCTTCGCCTCTGGAGGTAAAGTCCAGCCGGCGGCCTTCCGCGACATCACGACGTGCATTGAATGCTAGCGGAGCAGCATCACGGCTAGAGAAGGTGAAGAAAGCAGTCGCTAAGGATTCCGCCACTGACGCGGGGTCCGAGATTGCGGTCCCATTCTCCTTGAGAACGAGAAAGGGGTACTGCAAAAACTTGCCCTGAATCCTTTTGACTCGCTTCCAAACCTCAGCTAAAGGGGTCTTCCCGTTAAGTGAAGACACGTATGCCCGCCAAGAAGAGCAGCGGGCGTGCTTCGAAATATACCGGAACCTAGCCCTAGCCCTAGCCCGACGAAATTCAGCGACAGTGAAATCGTTTGGGCGGCGCTTATAGCGCATGTAGGCATAACGCTTCTGTTTGAGGGCCGTCTCACACTCGGCTGATCCCCATGGGAGTGGTCGGCGTGCAAAACGGCCAGACGTCCTAGGAATAGTAGTCAGGCCCATGGCGATAAGGTTGCCGGAGAAGAACTCAACGGCCACATCTACCGACCTAAACTCCTCGACTGAGATAGAGAATTCAGTTACTTCCTGAAATGCAGGCCACCGCGCCCGCGCCTAAGCACCACCGAGGTGGGCTCTCAGGCGGCAGTTGCCCTGAAAACGATATTTGAATGGAAAAGTGATCACTACCATGTAGGTCATCGACCACTCCCTAATTAAAATCAGGCTGTGTATCAGAGGAGCACAAAGATAGGTCAAGGCAAGAAAATGAAGCGGTTTCGCGGACAGTGATGCGTAAACTCACCCACGTTTAGGACACCCATCTCAAGCTCTTCGATCAGATCAGGAAGGACTTGTCCCCTGGAATTTATGGAGTAATCTCCCCAGAGGGGATGCCTGCCGTTCAGATCTCCAAGCAAGAGATAGAGCCTCGGCAACCGTGCCACGACGCGGTGGAAGTCCCCTGCGTCGAAGTCAGCTGACGGTGGAATGTACGCAGAAATCAGAGTATACCTCCTATCCAGGTGCAGCTGCGCAGCCACTGCCTGAAAAAAGGTATCTAAAGAGAAAGGAAGAACGGAGACATCATGCCGGGTGTAAACCGCGCATTCCCCAGCCCGGCCATTCCGCGGTGGTTGGGGCGCAAGACCCTAGCATGGTCTCCTGCAAAAAGATAGCTAACGAGGAACGGGACGAGACTAGCCTCCGCAGCTCCTCCCAGTTGGCCCGGAGTCCACGGCCATTCCATTGAAGGAATATGCCCTCTGGGCCTAGCTCGGAGGAGACGCGGGGGTCCTTCTCGAACTGAAGACCCTCACGGGAATGGCCGTACGCTTCCCGGGGGCTGAACCCAGGGCGCAGTTGGCCGGACAAAGCGCTGTCGCCTTCAAGGACTTATTGGAGAAGGTTGGGCTCGACATGCAAGTCTTTTCCTCCTTTCGCCTCGAAACCTTAGGTGGGCTGTTTGGCTTCGGATGCGGGGGGACCTCTTTTCGAAGAACCACCTTCTCCGAGACACTCGCCACACCTCGGGGCGTGGGCGGAGGAGCCAAAGCTCCTTTGTTGCTGTCCTTGTTTCGGGGGACAACTTTAGGAACCCCGGAAGATGGCCTAGCGACCATCTTTGGGAGTGTTGCCTCCTGTGAGTCTAACGACTCGGTGGAGGCGCGTGGCCGTTTCGCCTTACGTGAAACGGTGACACTGGGGGAAGAGGGGGGAGCCCTGGTTTTAGCCGGGGCTGGGTGTGAACCCTTTTTGCCGCCAGCTTTACCATGGGAGCGCCCGGGTTGGGTAGAGCCCGCAGAAGGGCTCCGAATGGGCGCGGAAACAACCGTGCTCGTTGGCCTGGATGGGCCAGGAGCAGAGGGTGCCTTTCTAATCCCAGGCAGAGCCGGGCGCGCCAGGACCAAGTCCTTAGCCTCACGGAATGAGAGTCGATCCTGGGCCTGAACGGCTAGAATTTCTTTCTCATGTGGATATGCACCACATTGCTTCGAAGAAGCAGGGTGCGGCTCTCCGAAATTGACATACTTTGCCACAGACGATTTGGACTTATCGTGTGCGACCTTGGAGCAATTTACACAGACTTCAGGTGACCTCGACTTTGCACGTCTAGATGAACGATTCGTATGGCCGAAGCGGTGACAGTAATAGCACCGCCACGGCAGTGGCACGAATGCCTTCACGCGGTGCGGTAACAACCGACAAGAACCGACTCAGGGAGCTTGTTACAGTCGAACGTGACAAAGAGTGTAGGGGTGGGTCTCGAGGCCCCTCCCTGTTTTTTCATCACACGTTTGACCTTGACTGCCCCATGGTCGGCCAGCTCTAAGGTAATGTCATCTATGGAGTAGTCCACGAGTTCCCTCGCATAAACTACTCCTTTCGCAAAGTTCATGGTAGTGTGCTGCGTCACACTCACCGGGGTGCCATGAAGTGTCCGAAGAGCACTTATCTTGGCCGCCTCGGCGGGATTCGACGCATTTGCCAGAAGGCTCCCGTCCGAGAAACGGGTCACCTTCGGCTCTCTACCAATTGCACTAGCTAATCCTCTCCTCTGATGGATCATGTTGCACTTGGACAACATGGTGCCATCAGTGGAGCGAATAACTAGGAAGCGTTTGAAGCCAGTACTCGAAAACGCCAAGTAACCTCTGAATCAGGGGCCCCGTCGAAATCGAGGCTCCGCCCTGTGCACTTTTAGTCTTAGTCAGGGGCTCCGCAACCGGGGAGGCAGAGGGGCCGGATGTGCCGATGTTGGTTTGGTCGCTTGAGAGAGTGGCAGCAGACCGAACCTTCCCCGCAGCCCCCGCGGATGGAGAGGAGCCCCGAGTCTTCTTTGTCTTTTTGGTCTTGGTCTTCTTCTTCTTTGGAGAGGAGGGCGGGGAATGAACCCACTTCTCACCCCCGCCGGTAGAAGCATCTAGGCCAGATGTACCTGCCTCAGCCAGGTCCTTTTTCGAAATGGAGAAGGTGCTGGTGGTCACAGGGGCATCATCCGGAGAAGATCCCTCCCCTCCTTGCACTGCCTCAGAATCCCCAGCCGTTTGAGGAGGACCTTGCATAGGGGCGGATTCGGGTTTGGTGCTTGGTGCCGAGCCCGGACTTCCCCCCATGGAAGGCCCTACCGTCTGAGGCTGGTTTTCCTCAAGGACCATGTCTATCACAGGAGGCGCCTCCAGTTGGCCATCCCCTCCCATGACATCGCAGGTCCCCTTGGCAGCGTCAAGAGTCTTTTGTGAGGAGGCACAGGTCTTAACCCCGGCATGGTTTAATATCCTTGCCAGCAGGTCTTTTGAGGGAAGCGACCGAAGGGGCCTGGCTTCCCTCTACCCCCCAAGGGGGTTTGCCCTACCGAGCCGCTTCGATGAGGAGCGGCTGGCTAAGGGCTGCCTGCTGGCTTTCTTGGCAGTCTCCTTTAAAGAAAAAAAGGGACTGCTGCTGGAAAAAGGGAGGTGCCCGAAAGCACCTCACAAGGGGGTGAGGGAAAGTCCCCTGCACCCCTAGGCGAAGGTGAGGAGTAAGCCTCCTCTCCGGTTAGGGAAATATGGAGGGTCCCCTGCGCAAGCACAGGGGAGGGACCTCCATTTTTTTGCTGGAGCTGCCCAAGGGCGGCTCCATCGATGTTACAGGGGAAGTTGGGGGTTGGGTTTTTTTTTATCTTCATCATTGGGCATGGTGACCCTGTTTTTTTACACAGGACGCAATAGCTCATCACCTCTTGCAGTTGCCCGCACTGCAAGAGGTGCTTACAGGCCTGGCAGAGCCAGGCGCCCCATTTGGGATCACCCCTCCCGCCTGGTGGCCTGGCAGTCCATCGGCATGGCGGCTCCACCTTAGACACGGCGTAAAAAAGATAGATTTTGAAGACGAGAGGAAAAGGGATGTGAGGAAGGTATGGGTGGGGATGAAGCAGGTTGTTCAATCCAACCACCCCAGACCGGAGCTCAGGGGTTAGGGAGCATTGTCCCCTCCCCCTCAGCCCCGATCCAGGACGGTTGGCCGAGAAGAAGGTCAGCATCTACCCTGTGAAATTAGAGGCTGACCAGAGAAAGTTGTGGGAGAGGTTGTATGAAAAGAGAGGAAACAAGTGTTTTGGAGAAAGGAAGAGAGGCTAAGCTGGGGCGGGACGGGGTGCTGGGGCCGGACGGGGTGCTAGTCCCGTCAGCACGGCGGCCAGGATGGCAAATCGCCGCGCCCCTTACGGGTGCGAGCCAAGTGAATGAATGAGTGAGTTGAGTGAGTAAATGAGTGAGTTGAGTGCGTGAATCGAATGAGTGAGTTGAGTGCGTGAATCGAATGAGTGAGTTGGTGGATGAGTCGAGTAAGTGAATAAGTGATTTCTGCCAGTGAGTAAGTTTAGTGAGTGAGCGAAATGGTCAAGTGAATGAGTTGAGTAAAGGAATGTGTTTGGCAAGTAAGTGTGTGGGTTGAGTAGGTGAGATGAGTAAGTTGTACAAGTGAGTGAATTGAGTAGGTGAGTCAAGTTCCTAATGAGTGAGTTGTGTGGGATAATTGGATGAATTGAGTAAGCTAGTGAGTGAATGAGTGAGTTGGTTAAGAGAATTGAATGTGTGAGTAGAGTGATTAAATGAGTGAGTCTAGTGAGTGAATGAGTTTACTGTGTGATTTAAATAAGTGAGTTCGTTACTTGAGTGAGTTGAGTGCGTGAATTGTGTGGATGAATGAATAAGTTGATTGTGTGAGTGAGTAGTGTATGAGTTGAGTTGAATATAGAGTTAGGCTAATAATATTACGTTGAATGAGTTAGCGAGTGAGTTGAGTTAGGAAGAGAGTTGAGTGCGTAGAAATTTAATATTTCCTGTTTTATGATTACCAACGTTTCTATCTTTTTAAATACAACTTTTCTTTTTAAGGATGATTCGAAAATAGTTTAAGTTCCTACTTTACCTCTTCGTACCAGCTTGTTCCCGGAGTCCTATAATAATCTTTCTCCATCCTCGTTTTCAGGGTTGATAAAGTTTTCTATCCCAGTCTCTATCACCACTTGACTTCTTCATTGCTCTATTTATTTTTATTTATCTACCTTTCTTCTTTATTTCCTGAATCAAGATGCCCTCGGTGGTTTTATTGGTTTCCTTTATTTTCCTAAATAAAATTTAACAATGTATAAGACAGCTACACACAATGATAAATGGGAAATCTTGAACCAAGGGCGGTCAATAAGTTTTGCGAATCGGTAGGGCAAAACAGAGGAAGGGGGTGGCTGTTTGTGGGCGTGTTAGCACAAGTTATGAGAAGTCAGGACCTGCAGCCGCACGCTCCTGCCTCGTCTATTTAAGAAGCAGTAGCTGATCGCAGATAGTCAGTCACAAATTTTTCAACAATGGAGAAGGTTGAGCACCGCGCAGTGATCAAACTTTTGACCAAGGAAGGCAAGAATGCAAAAGAGATCCATGAACGCATGGTTGCAGTGTACACCGATACCGCCCCTTCCTATGCAATCATTGCTCGCTGGAATAGGGAGTTCCGCCATGGTCTTGAGTCCCTTGAAGTGACCCCCGTCCAGGACGCCCGTCAGACGTGACCAACGAGGAAAATGTGGCCCGTGTGGAGAGGAGGATCCTCGAAAATCGACGGGTGAAGGTCGAAGAAATCAAGCGAAAACTTGGAATATCACATGAAAGTGTTATCAACATCATCCACGACAATTTGGCCATGACCAAGGTTTGTGCCCGTTGGGTCCCTAGAAGCCTCACGCCCCATGATCCACTTAAACGTCGTCAAAGTCCACGAGGCCAGAGTTGCACAAGCTGCCCTGCGCGAGTGCGGATTCGAGGAGCTTAATCATCCCCCGTACAGTCCAGATCTGGCCCCTAGCGACTACTTTTTATTCCGCCAGCTCAAGGCTGCACTGCGTGGACGCCGGTTTGGGGACGATGAAGATGTCCAGCTCACCGTTCAGGAGTGGATTGAACAGCAGTCGGGAGATTTCTGGTTGTCGGGAATTCGAAGCCTCAGGGACAAGTGGCGCAAGTGCATTGAAGTCGAGAGTAGTTATCTTGAAAAATATTATAACCCTTTTCCTCATATCTCGTTTCCTTATATCCGAATTGCAAAACTTATTGACCGCCCCTCATAAAACGAATAAAGCCCCAAAGTTTTCTTATACTATATATTCTTCATATATCTTCTTATTTGGTATTTATGCTCCAAGTCTAAGTTCAACTCCACTTGCCTCATTTACATATTAGTATATTTTTAACGCAATATAGTATAATATTCCGTTTATGCAAAGCGAAGTATAGATCTTTCAGCCTTATTGGAATTTCAGATCATGTTAAGAATAGGAAACCAAGAACCTGCAGGGGGCGCTTTTCTGGAAAAGGGAATTTTGGTGGGTCTCTATTCTTGACAAGGTAAAATTGGTTTCGCTTTTCTTATTGGATTCGCTATTCACATTAGGTAAACTATTCTTATCAGTTATTCGCCAGCAATTATGTATCTGTAAGTAGGCAAACCTGAGAAACGCTTTAGTGAATAAAGGTAAGCATTGAGAGAAGGATCAATTATCCATAGTGATGAATGGTGAGCTCACAGAAAACTGGTCAATAATCTGAATTAACAACAGAGAACCGTCAACCTTATTTGCACTTCGTTAATCCACATACAGGCTTTCATACAAAACAATGAATCGTATTAAGGAAGGCATAAGGGAAAGCTTAATAGCATGTGAGGAAGTAAACGCGAATTTCTTTCAGTTTATTTACAACAGTTTATGTGGATGGAGAGTAAAAAGTTAATTAACGCAATTGCCACTCAATTTCTCTTGTAATAAATTCCTATTTCGTTCGTTTTCATTTGAATGGAGATTACGTACGTTTTTTTCCCCTTTACATAGTTATATTTACGTTATTATTCTAGACAACGGACTTTTGGGGTCCCTATTTTTATAAGGGGAAATTTTTAGGTCGCTATTCTTGACATAGAAATTTGAGGGTAGCTATTCTTGACATCGGAATTTTGGGCGGTAGCTATTCTTGATATAGGAACTTTTGGGAATCGCTAATTTTATATTGGAATTTTAGAGTCGCTATTCTTGACATTGGAACTTTTGGGTCACTATTCTTGATAGATGAACCCTTGAAGTAGCTATTCTTGACATCTAAATTTTTGTGCTCGCAATTTTGACTTAGGAACGTTTGGGGGTCGCTATTCTTAGCATGTGATGTTTGGGAGTCGCTATTCTTAACACATGGAATTTGGAGATCGCTATTCCTGAAATTGGAAATTTTGCGATCGCTAGTCTTGATATGGAACCTCTTGGTTTTGCTATTCTTGACATAGAAGCTTTTGGGGTCGCTATTTATGACATGGGAACTTTTAGGGGGGGGGGGTAACATGATAAAATCAAGTTCCCTATTCTTGACATGATCCCAAATTTCATTTAATAATTTTCTTTCCCATTTCACACGAAGTAAATTAACTGAAAGGTCATTTGAACATCCTTCCACCCAAAATGATCTAGAGGGAGGATATTATTAAATGGCCACAAGTGATTAGTGAGAGTGGAGATAGCAGGTTAAAGCGAGTTCATTTGGTGAGATAAAATCCTTAAACCAACTTAGGTGTCGTAGCGATTAAGAGGGAGGCATTTTACTTCAAGATATTTTTTAAATTATATTTTTGCTAAAGATCAAATTTGATACATTTAAATAAAAGTTGAAATTTCTGTCTTTTCTGCTGCTTTGACTTACCTCTAGCGATCAGTTTTCGGAGTCCTTTGGATAAGGTCTGAGCTTTAGGTGCAAACGCGACAGGAGTGATGGAAAAAGGAAAATAAAAGCTTAATTTAAAAACTCAAAGCTTCTTATTTTGACTACGGTTTAAGAGGCCTTGATAGCTTCAGGTAACTTACTCCTATTAAGTTTCAAATATTTCGCTTAAGTGCTAAAACATAAAGGAATATGTGCACGAATAGGGGTCAACTTGTTAAAAATACTCTAGTCAAGTGGTCAATCAATAGCAAGCTGTGTGAAATGGCTTTATATACACCTAAACAAATACAAGTGGAATAGCAGCATTATTATTGAAGTTACACTTGATAACTTGTGGGGCATTATCCCACCAGTAAAACTCAAGAATGGGTCGATAATAGATCATTAACATTAATACTAAATTATTCATAAAGCATTCAAAATGGCAAAAGAGACAGTTCCATTGCACATCGACATCTGCTACTATGTATCTTAGAGCTCTTGCTAGTCGAATGGTTACGACGTTAGTCTTTTAACGTCAGCGCAAGCAGAGATCTGGCTACCGATTGGTGGACGTGGTGGGCTTATACCTTGCAGGGGTGGGTATCTCTTACACTTCTCATCACACACAATCAATTACAATGATATTTCCTTTCCTCTCTCGTCTTCGCAGCACAACATACCCACACTTTCTGTACCAAAGAATCCTGCCGATAGGTATCTATATCCGCATAAAACTGACGCGGAACGGGTCCCCAGCCCCGCGGCGACGAAGGTTCCTACTAGCACGCTGTGTGGTTTCAAAAACATAATTTATCCTGGCACCTCTCCCCTAAGAGTACAAGTCTCTGGTGCCTTCAGGTTTACAGGCGATTGTCATATGATCTTAATGTCTTTCACCATTCGTTCTGGTCTAGCTATAGCTAGGGAAGGATAGTGCACTACTACTACTGTGTATTTTGATAGTTATACGGAAAGCAGGACTCACAAATATCATCAGAATATGACAAATCCATATTAGTGCCAATGCCAGTTAAGTCTCCTGTTGACTTGGATTTCCGCTCTGGAATCGGAGTCGATGGTGCTGTCAATAGAACTTCCTGGACAGCTGAAAAATCCGTTTGTCCAGGAAGTCTGAGAATACACAGAGAAAAGTGCAGGTCCAAGGCTGAGCTGAGTAGGCAAAGATTCCAATCAAACTAAGACTAAACAAAATGCAACAAATTAAGCTCTAAAATCGCCTACGAAATTAGATGTTATAAATCTTTAACCCATTAATACATAACGTTCCAAAAATAGGACAGTTGGATAAGAATTGGTATCACGTTACGCACAGTTGCCCAGTTTTCCCTTTTAGGTTATTTTAATTTTATATTATTTAGTCGTTTTTTCAAAAATTCACATTAAAAATTTTAATGTAATTTTAACTTTGAAATCCTAAAATTTATCTTGACAATGTAGGGGCCTTTAGCTGCATTTGCAGGTTTTGTGTCCTTAATTAATTGAGGAGTATTTAGAGCTGTATTAACAAGTCCTTCTTAAACTTGCCGCATCTTTGTCTGATTCTACGTCTAGTTAGCGATTTTTATAGATTTGACCTTTGACTTTTCTTTTAAGTTGCTTATTTTTTTCTATCCTATTACCATTATTTTATAATCTTTATTCTATTCTCTTATCTTTTTCCTTCAGTTTTTTATTTGAAGGTTGTTTTTTATCTGACTTTATTCAATAATACTAACGTCTCGATGGTTAATAGTCTCTATGGTTGTTTTTACTACCCTAATCATGGATCTGATTCCTATAGAGCTTTGTCTTCCTGAATCCTCCGTCTAGTTAAACCGGTTGTAGCATTGATAAGCACCGATCGTTCATTTTGAGGGAGTGTTGATCGACAGTGATGAAGATGCCGGTAGACATGATGATGATAATATGGGTGATGATGATGATGATTTTTTTCCCCGCAAGACCACCTCCTTTCGTTGAGGAACGTGAGTAGGTTGATTGAGGAGAGTTGTGTATCTTCTCAATCTCTTGCAACCTAAATACCTCCTTTGACATCACTTTCCATCGACCTTTCCCATATTTTTACTTCTCGTACATTTGTCGAACCGCCATTCGAAGCTGTAGGATGATATGCCCTCGGTGATTTTCGTATTTGGGTATATTTAAACGCCTGTAAGTGGTCCGCCGACTTACTGTATAATTCTAAAGTATTCGTTCAAGGAGGTAGAGTAGCATGTGTTCCAGTCTTTTTTGTAGCCCAACATGACGATGTTGGGGCGAAGTTTACCCAAGCCGGCAATCCGCATTGTTGCGAGGGCCGCCGAGTCAATTCCTGCGGCGTCCGACGACACATAGAAAGCTTTGACCTTCTCTCTTCGAAGCCATTTGGTCGCAGTTGTCTGCTTTCGAACACTCTCCCGATACGATAAGTCGCCCTAATTGAGGAGAGGAAGTCATTATAATTTGGAGTCGGAATTGTGTGTTTTGAATCGACTCCCGTATTTTGTGTCAACTGTATTATTGGATTGACATGGGGGAAATGAGGGATGGTTATTTCTCAATATAAAGCGGAATAGCAACGAGTTGTTTCAGGCAGATTTTTTTAAGGAGACATCTGTGAATGATTTGGGGAAAGTAGTGAAAGTGAAAATATTGGGGCCGGAAGGGTAAACTGCAGGTTTTTTTAGCCGCGGGGGTCAAACGTTAGGAGTGGACGGGCACATAATCTTCTATATGTCACTTGACATCCCCTTGAGGGCAAGGAAAATGGGGGAGTAGATAGAACATAGCCTTGGAAAAGAACGCTATTAATTAATCAAGAGCAAAGGCAATCAATGGTTGTCTATAAAACCTGCTTAATAGTTGTCAATAGTTAACATCTAAATATAAAAAAACGAATAGCAATTAAAGAACTATTGGTAGAGAATCCATGTACACAACCTGCTTGCAACTACATAAGCGAAGAACAATTCATATTTGTTGATACAGTGGTATCTAAGAAAAGCTGAACTACCAATACAAAAAAACATGTAGTTGATTTTCATAAGTTTTGCTCATAGTTCAAACATTTAGGTAGGAATTTTTTCAACACGATCTTCTTTTCGTTCAATCAATAGTCAAAATTAAAGTTTTCAAAGAAAATCTGTCTGATCAAAATATTTCCCCCAAAATATAAACTCCAAAGCGGATTTCAAATATTTTGGGCATCTTTCTAATCAGCTAAAGTTCTTGATAATCCTTCAGCTCGTCCATCACTGATTCAGGATCATATTTCCTTGTATATCCTCTAAAGAGATTCAAACAATAAAGAATTACCCTATGGATTTCACTTTCCACCTACTTGTGTATGACACTCAGCGACAATTAGAAGTGCCATGTTTTTCGTGAGAGAGTGGGCAAAGTGTATGAGAGGTGGGCGATGGGAGGGATCTCCACAAAAAAGAAGAATCTGTGGTCGAAATGTCTTGACGTGTTCATCAATTTTGCCGAGGGCAAACACAGCCTCCAGTGCCCTTCTGTATGCTTGTGACTGGATAGATGAACCCCAGTTAACATCTGAAAACCAAGGCAAATGAGACTTCGATGTGGACCAAATAAACAAATTAAAAGCACTAATTTATGTACATACTCGTACATATCGAAATATGACTCAAAAGCAATTACATATATTAATACATTCAACTAATGTTTTTTGTGAATCATAATGTTAGCAAAATTATACAAAAAGGGAGCCAGTAATCTTGTAATATTTAATCTTTTAATCATTCTTGTAATCTGTAAAATTACAAGAAGACTTGAGATTACTTGAAAGAACTTTAAGGATTTAAACACTAGGAAATGAATCGCTAAGACTTTCCTTTGTAATCTAGACAGATCCATTCTTTCTATAAACTTATAGATACATTAAACCGATGAATACTAGTCATAATGTGGGCTATGCTATTAATTAGCAAACTTAATAAAACAATGACTAATATGACCGAAAAGTACTAGGGATCCCTGGGAATTAAATAATGTATAAACAAGATTTTACTCATGCTCTTCTGTCAAATCAAAATCCATCTAGAATATTCAGCATTTTATATTTTAGTAGTGTCAATAAATAATAATCTCAGCTAATTTAATCGAGAAGTAATTTTTATCCAAGTCTAACGAAGTCCCGTCAATTCCACTTTGAGGTTGATTCAACTAACCTAAATATAAAGACGCTAACATTCATCCATAAATAAATTCAATATCCAAAATTGTTTGATCGAAGAATTGAAATGAAGGAAAATGACAAAATAAATAGAGGACAAATTTGTGGTCAGGTAACTTGAAAAATTAAAATAGGCTCTTCTTATTCTTCATTAAATAGTGACTGTTGTGCTCGACTTCTCAAACTCCTAAACATCTCTACAAATGACTCTTTTAACCCAACAGAGCCAGTGAATTCGGTAGACGTGTTAGGCCGGACTGCGTTTCCTGATACGTGGATTAATCTTGTCTGGTGATATTTATTCTTTTCTATAGAAGTCAGGCAATATTACATACTAAAAATAGTTTAATTATCTTCTCATACTTATCCTCACATTAATATAAAGGTGTATAAACTGATGGCTGATCACTAACTGACTTTCCTGTAGGCGACCAATAGCCAGAGGACGAGAAGAATTGCTGCTGTCAGCACTGCTGTCCACCATTCGATCAACACCATAACTGCCCCACACGATACTGCTCCAAGCAAGCTCAGCCACATGTTGTAATACTAAAAAATCATCAACATAAACCTCATAAGTTTGATGGATATGATGAACCCAACTCATAAAACGAGAAAAGCATCATCAACATAAACACAAGTTAAACAAAAACATTATCAACATTTGCTGAATAGGTATAATTACATCATCTAAATCAGTGATTCTTAACATTTTTACTACCCCTCCACCCATTGCATTAAAATAACATGCATAAACCTCTCAATATTAGACCGTGCTGTCATTAAGTGAATAACAAATACAATTAGAGAATTTCCTGTTTTCCCCAAATAGATCACACCCCTTTTGGAAATTATCGACGCCTCCTAGTAGTGTGCGGCTCTAAGGTTAAGAACCACTGATCTAAATAATTCTAAGTATCATAGAATGCAGTGAAGATTTTTTTTATCTTGGCCTAGGTGTTTTGCCAGACCAGTGGGTTGTTGCGGTTAAATTCTTACTTTAAATGTTGGCCTCCATCCGGGTGATTTTTGGTAGGAAGCGTGAAAGCAGGAGAAATTTATAAGAGCGTATGCAGCGAGGAAGAAGTTGCTGATTATCGATGCGATGGAATTAAGCTCGGCTGAAATATTAAAAAAAATATTAATAATTTCCACTTTATAAGAGTTGGTTTGTTTGGCCGACGGCGTTTAAGTGTCTATCTCAAACTATTTTTTCTTACCATTCTACTGAAATGCCATGTGTCATATGGCGCATGATAACGTTACTTGGATGAATATGAGTGATTAGACAATAAAAACACGACGAATAAATAGGAGATCTGCTAGTTACTTCGTTAAAATGACAGAAACCAGGTAGGAAATTTTAAAAAAATCAAATTTCGAGTTTTCTCATCTTTATCCACAAAGACCTTTTTCAGTCCCTAAGGAAGTCGTCGTGTGAGAAAGCGAAAACACTGTAATCAGATTTTACTTCCTGCAAGGTTATTGACCTCATTTATGTAATTTGCTATCTTGTGAGTGTACTCTTTACTTATAATAATAAATCACAAGCCGTATCCCAAACCTTACTGATGAAGAGGTTGTCAGGAAGTGTGAACACTTTGTCCTAGTAAAACACTTAAAAACTTGTGTCGCTCATTCAAATATAAAGTCAGAATACATGTAATCAACTTTATTCACGGAAATATTTCACAAAATTGGTGTAAATATAGGACTTTTACTTTCACATCTTCTCCACCCCAGTGCCAGACAACTTTATAGTAACCCAGGAACAAAAATTAACATAAATATTATAGTAATTATAGTAATTCAAAATTTAGACTAGAAAACACGATTATAATTTTGTAGCTATCTTGTCTTAATGAATGGTCACTTATTATAATTAAGTCTACTAGTAATAGCAAGGTGAAAAGTAAGCTACATGCAGCTAGCCTGATGTCTATTAGATAGCACTACCTTGTCATCTTGTTTATATTTATGCCTATCAGCTTGACAAACAAAGAAAATGCAGCTGTTAAGTTTTATATCTTTATTCTGACATCAACCATTGTTCCTTTAGCATAATTAAAGTTTGCAATCAAAGGATCCAAATTCCATCTTAAATAAATCCTTCTCCCACACAGAAACATAATATGCATTTCAACCGTTGGCAAGCAGAGCACCACTTAAACCCCGCCCATGAGTTGAAGTCACGAGACTTACAAGACAAGAGTGTGACGTTTTCATAATCCAATATTAGTTTGTTCCCTAGTCCATTTTTCTTCTTACGTGCTAGCTCTTTCCTCACTGAATTAGCTCCTCTCTACCACTCTCAATCAAGTACCATCCAACCTTCTCTGCCTAAGTCGCGAGGTCTTGCAGAGTCCAATCCGGTAGCCGACTGCTGTCTATAGAGTCCAACCACTCGAATCCTCATCCCAATGTATTGGAGACTTACCCACTAGAATAAAGGCTTGGGTGATCACCAGAACGAGAGCGTAGGCAGCGAAGGGCTCATCGTTTTTGCCGTATCCTCTACCGAAGACGTGGATAACTGGAAAGAGCCGGTCTTTGCACAGAGCCTGGAACACCCTCGGGGATGAAACGAGGGAGGCAAGGGCGGAAGAGAGAGTAGCAGCGAAGCAACCAGCGTAAATCAAGGGTCCAAAGAGGGAAACCAATTCAAAAATCTGATGAAAAAAGCCACACTAAAATTCTGTCGAGAAGTTATGTTGAACCAAAATCAACGACGACTTCTCAGTTATGGCACTAAATTTGGGTCCATTCTAGAGTAAAGTTAAGTTCCCTTTGAGGGGTGAAGAAGCATGAACAAAACACATGTAAAGAAGCTTCAGCCATTTGATAGACTGATGTAAGCTGCAATTTAATGACAAAACGAACGAGTAACTGCAATAATCTACATCTGCAAGTACAGTGATGTAAAGGTCCCTCTTACCATTTCTGCTCAACAAAAGTTGAACATGACAAAGTTATGGAAGACCCTATTATGCGTGATATAAAGTATGCCTCATCTTTACCTCTCTAACCTCAACATAAGCCATTTCCCAACAAAGTTCAATTGTCCCGCATCATTGCTGCTAAAATTACACTCCCCACCCGAAACCTTTAGTACCTAATAAACGCAAACGAACCCACTCTTCCACAGTTATTTCACTCATACTCTATCCCTGGGCAGAGATCGCAAGCAAAAGATCTTACAAACCCTTTCCAGACATTTGGTGTGCTGTCAATCCCGTTTCTCTCAAACACTTTCTCACATAATCAATCCATCGTTTGTAACATATCATCAGCCCATGACACACCAGGTCATTCATTCTCATATGTTTTCACGAGACTATTGACATAGGACATATTTAAATGCTCACAGATCATCACACCTTTCGTTACAGAATATACACTACTTACCCATTATTTTATCAGTCATGCCACACTCATTTATCTATCTGACACATGCCAAACTCATCCAGCTTTCTGGCACATGCCACACTCAACCAGGTTTTCTGGTTCATACCACCTTCATCCAGCTTTCTGTCACATGACACATTCATCCAGCTGCTATTCACATGCCACACTCATCCATATCTCTGCCACAAGCCACAGTCATCAAATTGTCTGGCAAATGCCACACTAATACAGATGCCTTGCACATGTCACAGTCATCTAGCTATAAATCACATGCCACACTCATCCAACTCTCTGACCCATCTCACACTCATCCAGCTCTCTGACACATCCCACACTCATCCACTGGCATATGCACATTCATCCAGATGTCTGGTATGCCACACTCATCCAGCTTTATGACACATGTCACACTCATCAAGCTTTCTGGCGCATGCCACAATCATTCAGGTGTCTGGCACATGCCACAATCATCCAGCTTTCTGTCAAATGATACAGTCATCCAGATTTCAGGAACATTTCACTCTAATCGAGGTGTCTGTGACATGCTTCACTGATTAAGCTGTCTGACAGTAGCCACATTCATCCAGTTTATGGTACATGCAATATTCATCTTGCTGTCTTTACTTGCCACACTCATCCAGATTTATGTCACATGCGATACTCATCCAGATTTCTGGAAAATATCAAACTCATTCATCTGACTGACACATACCACAGTTAGCTAGGTGGCTTGAACATGCCATGCTCATCCTTTTGTTTGCCACATGTCACACTCATCATTATTTCTGGCATATACTGCACTCATCTAGCTCATCTAGCTCCAGATTTCTGGCACATGTAACGCTCATTCAGCTTTCTGTAGCATACCGAATTCATTCATGTATATGGCACATACCATAATCTTTCAGGTTTCTTGCACAAGCCACACTCATCCAGCTCTCTAGCATAATCAACAAACTGTCCGGCAAATGCCACACTTATCCAGCTGCCTAGCACATACAACAATCATCCCTTGTAACAGACTACAGTCCTCATGCTTTCGGACAAATTCCAAACTCATCCAGCTGCCTGGCACAAGTCACACTCATCCCGATCTCAGGCACATTCCACCTTTATTCTCTGGTAAATACCACACTCATCCATTAATTAGGCGCATGCAACAATAATCCTGCTGTGTCAAACAAGAGAGACAACTTAATTTCTAGCACAACTTAATTTCTACACACTCCTATAGCTCTATGGAAAATAACACACTTATCGAGCCTTTTGGAACATGCCACACTCATCCAGAATTCTGATTCATTCTACACTCATCCAGCTGTATCGAACACAGCCACACGCATCAATATTTATGGCACATGCCCACTCATTTCAGTTTCTGGCACAGGCCACAGTCACCCAGTTACCTGGCACATGTCACAATAATCCACTCAACTGGCACATGCCACATTCATCTCGGTTTCTGATTAACTCTACATTAATCCTTGTCTCTGGTAGATGACACACTTTCATCTGTCTTCCACATGCCACACTCACCCAGCTTTCCAGCACAAGCCAATCTAATCCAGGTAGTTTCTACATGCCATACTCATCCATATTTCTGGCACATGTCACACTCATGCAACTTTATGGAGCATAGCACATTGATTCAGCTTTCTGGCACATACCACACTCATCCAGGTTTCTTGCAAATGTCAGACTCATCCTGCTGTCTGGCACTTGTCACACTCTTCCAGCTTTCTGGCACAGGCCACGCTCATCCAGCTCTCTGGTACCTACATCACTCATTCAGCTGTTTTTCACATGCAACATTCATCCAGCTTTCTGGCACATGCCATACTCATCCAGCTTTCTGGCACATGCCACACTTTTCCAGCTTTATGGAGCATACCGCAATGATTCATCTGTCTGGTATATGCCACACTCATCTAGATTTCTTCCATATGTCGGACTCATCCTGCTGCTTGGCACATACCGCTCTCTTCCAGCTTTCTGGTAAATACTACACTCATCCAGCTGGCTGGCACATATGACACTCATCCTCTTTAACAAGCCACACTGATCAATCTTTCTGACACGTGTGAAACGCATCCAGCTCTCTGGTACAAACTACACTCATCAAGCTCTCATGCACATGACATTGTCATCCTCTGGCCCATGTCACATTCATCCATCTATTTGGCACATATAACACTAATCGCGTGGTGTGATACATGCCACACTCAACTACCTTTCTGGCAGATGCCACAATCATCTAGTTTTTTGGCTCATGCCAAACTAATCCAGCAGTCTGAAACATGCCACACTCTTCTAGCTTTATATCACAAGCCACTCTTATCCAGAATTCTGGCACTTGTCACACTTATCCAGCTGTCAGGCACATGTCCACTCATCCCGATTTCTGGCAGAGGCCACACTACTTAACTTGTCTGAAACATGTCACAGTAAACCAGCTGGCTCGCACATGCCACTCCATTCAATCTTTTTAGCACATACCCCACTCATCCAGCTTTCTGGCACATGAAACAATCAGACATTTACATTCATAAACTCACTGATTGTCCTGAGTCTTTGTCGCTATTCATAACCATGCTGCAACTGATACCTGAAAAATATCGTACCTCTGGGCCCTAAGTTTCGGACTTGAGTGAGCTTGTGTTCCCAATGTTCGCTGGAGGAACCACGACCTTTTATTTTCCACGCATTTTCACTTTCTTTACAAACCTTCTCTGAAAGATGCACTTTTATGTTTTCACGTTTACCTATTTAAAGTCTGATCTGTCTCATTCGCACCTCTATCATTCGCGATACTCTCTAGGTATTCAAAGCAATATACTCGCTCTATGTTCACGCCATGGACTCAAATATCCCAACCCTTACCCCCACCCTCGCACACACATACCATGAGATTCCTACAATTAATACTAAGTCCCTCCGTAACAAATACTTTGGCATAGGTTTCGATCTACTTTCCAAATCACTATCATACTAAGCCTCGACATATGCAACACAAACCTCACCATTTCTTACCTTCTTCACATGACTGTCTCTAACTCCTATTTGTACTTTTCCCAACACACATCCATAAATATATTAAACATCCACTCAATCTTACCGTCTTTCATTCTACTGCATTCCTTACTTCCAACACAAAAACTTTTCACATCATTCAATAATTTGCCAACCCCTCCACACTGGTTAAAACCCCATCACTCCGCTTTAATATTAACTCAATCATTCGCTTCTTAGCCATCTCTCTTAATCCAAACACTTTATTCAACACCTATCCCTACCCACTCTAACTCAAACTTGCTCATTTATCCTTCTTAAACATTCAATTAGAATTTTTTCATACTTGTATATAACACACAGATTTATTACCTTATTCAGCAATACCTTCACACCATTTCTACCCTCTGTAGCTACTGTTCCTGTTGTAAAGGCGTTATAACACAACAAACATCGCATTCAATAACACAATCATTAACCACTTTTTAGCAGGTCTAGTATGTCATCTACACCAAGTGCTTTGCCATGTTTCCGATCTTCCGCACTGCTGACCAACACTTGTACGCTCATCACTCCATTAGCCTAATTCAATAACAACCCTTTCTGCACCTTCTAAGCCAACCATAATCACGTTCATTTCTTCTAGCATACCAAATCATACTATGCGACAAAGTACTTTTGCCACTAATTTTAGTGTCTCCCTATGCCACAGGTAACCACCGTTTATACACTGCATGTCCATGCAACTATTCTTCCTTGGGTTTTGATGTTTCTCAGCTTCTAAAAAATTATTTCCTGTTCCAAACTTGATCATCGTTCATCTTCTTTGCAAAATGCCTTTCGTTTACCTACTCTCACTAATCACCTTTCCATTGGTCTTCTACTTCGTACCTAATCATCCGCATGTTTCTGGCAGGCATATCTGCACTATTAAACATTTTCAAGTACACCTCCCTTTCCTCACACATGGGATGTTTTCCAGCGTCATTTCACCATTCAGTACTTTGTTTTCTATTTCCTGTTCAAGCACATCCACACACAGCTTTTCCACTACCTGCTACCTCTTTCATAAAGTATTGCCATGCTTGTTAATGATAGTCCTTTATGAATACCTATCACAGCTTTCGCATCAATCATATCCCTCAGCATATTCTTCTTTACCAGAAACAAATTGATCATAACTACTCTTACACGTTTACCATAGACTTTGCCCAACCCATTTACCGATATTGCAAAAGTCGTGAAAAACGATACGATGGTCTCAACAAAGGATACAATGATAGTTTTGATGCAGTTATACACGTCTTTATTGTTTTAAAATATAAATATGTGTTTAAATTGTAATATGGCTCAATGTAGCGGCTCACGGCAGCAATCACACGATCCAGTCGAGACCTGAAGGCTGCGTACACGTTGCGAGGGAAGTCCTTCGTCATGCTCGTCGACGTGGCTGTCACGGACCTTGCAGGCCTTGCCCTCGAAATGCGTCCACATGTTATAGTCGATGGGATTGAGGTCGGGCAAATGTGGTGGCCAAAATTCCTTCGACCAGAAGTTCATGTTAGACCCCAACCACTCTTGCACAGTCTTGGCCGTGTAGGCCGGGTCACCGTGCTGCTGAAAGACTTAGTCCGCGTTTTTCGTGATCTTTCTCACCCAAGATAGAATATTTGTGGCTAAGATGGTCCTGTAATCAGTCTTAGTGGCCTGTAACCGGCCATAAACCATACTGGCGGCATCTTCTCGCCATTCGAAGCCACGACGCGCCGAGCAGCATCATAGAGGCCGGATGCTTGGTCGTGGATATGTAGTGGACCTCGGGAGCGTCCTGGCCTAAGTTTATCATGCGGTCGTTCTGCTTGTTGATGACGAGATCGACCGTGAAAAGATTTGCATTAGAAAAAATGAGAATTCGATTGCCATGGCAGTGCTCCCGACGTTTTTCTTGCAGACAGTCAGTGAGTAGAGGCCTTTCCACGCACATCAAGCTTTTGCCACCCTCTTTCTTGATAATTCTGTATACTGTGGCCACCGTGATGTTCCTTTTCCTCCTAAGTGTAGTAATTTTGAACTTCGGGGCACTTTTGTAAACCTTTCTCACAGCCAAACGGTTGAAAACTTGAGGTCTGCCTGAACGAAGTTAATCTTTGAGGTCTTTCCGGTTCTTGAGACTCTCCGCGACTCTTTGGATGGTCATCCGGCTGACGTTGAGCCACTTGGCGATTTTGGACCTGTTGTAGTCCGGAAGGAGGAGAGCAGAGATCTCGATTCTGTTCAGTTCCATCTAGGCACAACTGTACACAACGGAAATACGCTTTCATGGCACGTGCAAAGAAATGCAACTTTAAGTTTTTTTGACCGAATTTTTTTTCTATCACACAGGTAAACCTCTCGAAAGATAAAATATCGAGTGTAACAGAACTTTTGTAATACCCGGTATACTTATTTACATCTTTAGACTGTAAAAAGTGTTTGCCATACACTTTTCTTTAATTAAAAAAATACCATCTCCTTTTTTGTACTCGCTATCGTCCTTCCATCTGGCGTACCAAAAGATGTTCTTATTCTTTCTCTTACACACAGTCAACAATTTGTCGACTAATATATCCTGAAAACATCAACCAATACTCGCTTCCATTTCCATCCACCACTTGTCCTATTTCATTCGAAAATTTCCCTCTCAACTTCACTTCCAACATTGCAAGGACATACACTACGATCCGGCAGTTTGTTACAAATCTTAACTTTACTCACATAATTCTTTAGCTCATCTATGCTTACACGCTTAAATCCTACTACTCATTACACAATAACACAGCCACCGTTTCTTTAACCCTCCCGCCACGACTTATGAATGCACCCTTACTTCATTTTCCATATATGTCCTTTATTCCTTTACTTATTCGACACAACACAAGCATCTATCTCTCTATAAATATTTATAAACTTTACCTTCGTTTCCTTATCACAAATATTTTTCATCTTCCATACACATACTCACTTCATTCGTTGATTAGATACAAGCCTGAGTGGAAGAGATCCACGACATCCCGCCCATTACCTCTTTTACCTGCCGCACTAACAGAGGAAAGAATTTGGCTGCACGACTTCCGAGGGCAGCGTTCCCTTATCTTTACTTTGTCACCTTTTATGGTACTTTCTTTAGGGCGGGATAGAGATTCTTCCCGATTAATAGGCATACACTTAGATGCTCATTAACCTTTAGGAAATAAGGAAAGATGATACACAAGCGATTTCGTCCTTTTATAAGACGAAACAAGGATCAAAGATAGATCAAGAAATGGAGGGAGAGATAACAAACGAAATTTTAATACTCTAAACTATTTAACTCCTTAAGGAAAGTGAAGTATTAAGCGCGGTTCGAAGCTATGCCATCGAGCGCCCTTTGCTTTTCCGGGCACCATGCTAACCGAAAAAGGATGCTTCCAGCGACCTTATAAGAAGAGCAATGCAGGTGAGCTCTTATATGTTTAAGACGAAAGCGTCTAGTAAGAGAGGCACACACAGGGGGTTTCGTAAGTGAAGGGTAAATCACAATATCACATGACATAGTAAATGATCATTAACCCATAGAAAATAAGGAAAGATGATACCAAAGCGATTTAGTCTTTTTATAAAACGAAACAAGGATCATACATAGATTAAGAAAGAAAGATGAGAAAAAGAGATAGCAAATGGAATAAAATAATATAGTGTATGGATGGTGGATGGGATTAAAGCGGTTAGCCTGATGACCCAAAAAGCTATGAGCGCTCGATGGTATAAGTTTGAACCACACCTATTATTTTACTTTCTTTAACGGGGAAAATATTTTATTTAGTCATAAAAAGACGTAATCGCTTTTATACCATCTTTTTTTATTTCCTATTGAGATTTCCTTTTCATGCAGTCAGATATATCTATCATACAGTTTCTAATTACAACGAGCTCCAGGAACCTCCCAATTAATTCGGCATAAAAGTCTCTCTTACAAACTTATTTAAATGGGACTGACCTGAAAACTGTGAAGAAGACCGTATTCGCACCCTGTCCCGTTGCTGGATGAGCAGTTAAGGAAACTCCAATCAGATAAGCCGGAAACTTCCCCTGTTGCGTCCCGAGTGACCGTAACACCCACAAGGAAGATGCATATGATGTAGGAGACGGTCGTAACCAGGATTGCCAGTAAAGTTCCCTTTGGGATTGCTGAACTAGGATCCTGGATCAGTCCCCAATGATGAACAGATAAAAGCACGAAGGAAGCAAGAAAAAAAGAGAATAGGTGAAATTAGCAAAGCAAATCGATTTTGTCAACGATATTAATTATAATCATTAGTGATTGATTTCCAAACGCCGAAATGTTTCAGAAAATAACGGGAGTAGAATTTCTAAAACTATTAATTTCCAATTAAACCAAATTGGAAATTACTTTGTGCTCGCACAAAAGTACAATGAGTTAGATTACACATTCAACAAGTCACCAATCATTTCTTTTAATCCGAAACATATCTGTTACATCTCAAATAAACCCATATCATTCACTCGCATTTGAATATGAACATTCTCACGAGTCTTCAGTCCCCACAAACACTCATCGAGAGTGGATCGTTTATTACTTTATACCAAAATGTTAAGAATGTAAATAGATGATTTTTTTATATTACTTAAGTTTAGACAAAGGTGTAACATATGTTACACTTCAAATAAACCAATATCATTCGCTCCTCTTCGAATATTAACGTTCTCAGACGATATATAGCACAGCCAACAACACGAGTGTTCAGTTTCTCACAAAAACTTATTGAGGGTGGATCGTTTTTTATTATGTACTAAAATATTAAGAATTTTAGGGGAGGTGAGTCTTTTCATTACCTATTTAAATTAGTGGAGAATGGGTTAAAGAAGCATTAGTTTAGATACACCTTTCAAACAATAATTCTATTGAAACTTCAACCAACCTTTAGGTCTCCAGATATGTTTGCTCCAGCGAGAATCCCGGTACAAGCAGGGAAAAAAACGGCAAACACGGAAAAAAAAGACTGAGGTTTGCCCTCAAAAAGACTAAAATCTGGCCAAAGGTTCTCGTACGCAATCGTCTCTGAAATCAGCCGAATTTATAAGTAATGCAGCACATTTTTATTAGTATGGAGGAGTAACACCATAGAGTTAAAATATAAATAATTCTAAACTACCTTAATAACTGAAGCTACAATTAAGTATCTAAATCAGTGTTTCTCAACCTTTTTTAAGTAATGGGTATCATTTGAATACTTCAAGAAGCCTCTACCTCCTTATTAAACAGGCTAAACTTTTAGCTTTTGAATTATAGTTATGTTTTTTTTATAAAATATAAGTTAAATACTTAAATGTATTAGTAAAATATATCTAAATATCTATATTTCATTTGTTTGATTAAAACTTTCAAAATGAAATAGATTCTGCTGATATTAAGCTAATTTTCAATTAAAACTTGTTAATTTTGCCTTAAATATCGTTACCAAAATGCTGTTTTTAAGTTTCTCTGTAGTGCCAAATTGCAAGGCGAAATAGAATTGACAATGAGGCCTCACGTGAATGTCATATAAATCCTATAAAGGCTTTAAAGGTAGAAGCACATAAATATAACCATATACATCATCTGATCATGTAAACAATAATATATACTATTATTATAAAGAGCTACAGGCAGAACGAATTTTCACACGCTTGCGCGCTCAAACACTTACATACTCACACGTATATACACTTACACACCTCTCGCGATCATCAAGGTTATGGATTTTTTTTTTTTTTTAAGAGCTCATCTGGCGACTGCCTACTTGGGCATTAGTCGTCGTATTAAAACTGGCCTAGTTCTAGGCTACTTTAAAATAAAATTAAAGAAAAAAAAAAAAAACACCCCAAAAGGGGGAAAGGAAGCAAGCTGGTGCGTCGGGAAGAGGTCCCCCCGGCACAGGAGCGTGCAACTAAAGGAAAAAAACAAACAAAAAAACAAAACAAAACAAAACAAAAAAGAAACAAACAAACCTTGCTTAAATAATAGGGAGAAGGCCGGCCTCCCCCAAGAAGTCAACAAGTCCACAAGTCAATGTGCACGAATCTGAACCGAGCACAAGGGACAGGCGGTAGCGACCCCGCTCATCCCGGTACTGGGACAGGTATCGTGCGCGAAGATCACCTAGACTGGGACATTCGACAAGAATGTGCCGAACAGTCTGGGGGACGACGCACTCGTTGAAATAGGGCGTAGGCGAGCGCTCCATCAAATAGCGATGCGTCACACGAGTGTGTCCGATTCGGAGGCGACAGAAAGCGACCTGAAGCCGCCGCGGCATTGGGGGATAGGTCCATATGAACAGTCGCGGCGAAATAACACGCAACTTTAAGTTCCCTTCGACCGTCTCTCATCTTCTTTGCCAAGCAGTCCGAAGAGCTGCCCGTATTCCTGCCATGTAGTCGGTGTGAGGAAGAGTGAAACGCTGGTCCGGTCGCAGAGTCCTCGCGGACTCTTTGGCGCCCTCATCGGCGCGCTCATTCCCCGCAATTCCTACATGTCCAGGAACCCAGCAGAAGATAATCTCGACATCTGCCCGGCTCGCCAAAACCGTGGCGTCACGGATATCGCGAACCAGGGGATGCGGAGATTCCAATGCCCCGAGAGCACTCAGGGCACTTTTTTAGTCGCTATAGATCACAATCCGGTCTCCGAACCAGGCACGTCACGTAATCTCCCGTACCGAGTGGTGTATTGCCACCAGCTCGGCCGTGAAGACAGACGCAGCGCCTGGTAGAGCCCCGCTGACTTTAAACAGAGGGGATACGGCGTGGAAGCCGACCCCCTCTTGAAACTTGGAGCCATCCGTATACACTGGCACGGTTCCAGCGTGACACGATGTGTGCTCCAAAAAGGTCGAACCCAATACCCCCAGCGACGTACAAGCTTTAGGAGCAGAGGCGTGGCGACAAATAGCCAAATGTGGTACCCTCCAGGGTGGCGTCCTGGGCAGAACCAGGGGCGCCACCGGCCCGAGAGCTATATCTACCTCTCGAAAGAGTTTCCTGGCCCTAAACCCAAAGAGCTTAGGGTATTACTGGCGTCTCTCGGCGGCATAGGCACCATCGAGATCAGAGGCGGATGCAGTGAGAGCTGTTGGCGACTGATCGAGGCGCCGGGCTCGCGCGTTCAGGCGAGTGATGCACTGCACGCGGCGCAGAGCGAGTGGCATCTCCCCAGCATCGACCAACAGGCTCTCAATAAGGGGAAGTGCGGAAGGCACCGGTCGCAAGGCGAAGGCCGGTGTGGTGGATCGAATCCACCTTCCGCAATAAACGCTCGGCTGCGGATGCATAAAACTCGCATCCGTAGTCGAGCTTCGAACGAACAAAGGATCGATAAAAAAGTAGGGCAGTAGCCCTATCAGCGCCCCAAGTGCTGAACGTCACGGAACGAAGAATGTTCATGGTGCGGGTACAGTAGACCCTAAGGTTGCGAATATGAGCCTCCCAGGTGAGGCGTCGGTCGAATATAAGGCCAAGGAAACGGTGCGACTCCACCACATCCAGGCGCACCCCATTAAGAAACAAATCTGGGTCGGGGTGAAGCCGTGGATGGCGGCAGAAGTGCACCACCTTAGTCTTGGCCAAAGAAAACCGAAACCTGTGCGCTTCGGCATAGCGAGAGACGCAGGTCAATGCCTGTTGGAGTCGACGCTCCAGAGTTCGCATCTGGGCCTCGCCAAAAGAGATCGAAAGGTCGTCCACGTAGAGCGTAGCGAGAACATCTTCCGGCAGCACCGAGGTGACGCCGTTGATGCTCAGGGCAAAGAGTGTGACACTGAGGACACTTCCCTGCAAGACACCCTCTTCCTGCTCCTTTGGGCCGGAGAAAGCTCCCTCCACCCGTACGCGAAATCAACGATCTCGCAAAAATTCCGATAAAAACATTGGGAGACGTTCCCTCGCCACCATCGTGTGGAGAGTCTCCATGATACCGTATCGCCATGCGGTATCATAGGCCTTCTCCAGATCGAAAAACACCGTGGCGTAGTGCTGCCGACGAAGGAAAGCCTCGCAGACGGCATTTTCCAGTCGGAGCAGAGCATCCAACGTGGAGTGAAACTTGCGGAAGCCGCACTGTGCGGAAGACAGATGGCCTCCGCTCTCCAGGAAAAAGGCTAATCTAACATTTACCAATTTCTCCATCAACTTGTACACGCAAGAGGTTAGAGAGATCGGGTGGGAACCGGCCGGAGTAGAGTGATCTCTCCCCGGTTTGCGAAAGGCGAGCACAGTAGCGATTCGCCAGGAGTCTGGGAGAAGACCTTCCACCAAGATCCTGTTGAACAAATCTAACAGAAAGGCCATGCCTCGCTCACCCAGGTGTCGAAGCATGGCGTACGGGACATCGTCCGGACCATGGGCGGTGTCCGCGCACGAAGCGAGGGCGGAGCGCAACTCACTCACAGTAAACTTGTCGTTGAAGGGTTCTTCGCCTCTGGAGGTAAAGTCCAGCCGGCGGCCTTCCGCGACATCACGACGTGCATTGAATGCTGGTGAAGCAGCATCACGGCTAGAAAATGCGAAAAAAGCGGTCGCTAAGGATTCGGCCACGGACGCGGGGTCCGAGATTGAGATCCCATTCTCCTGAAGAACGGGAGGGGGGTCCTGCGAGAACTTGCCCCGAATCCTTTTAAATCGCTTCCACACCTCAGCTAAAGAGGTCTTTATGTTAAGTGAAGACACGTTTGCACACCAAGAAGAGCGGCGGGCATGCTTCGAAATATACCGGAACCTAGCCCTAGCCCGACAGTGAAATTGTTCGGGCGGCGCTTATAGCGCATGTAGGCATAACGCTTCTGTTTGCGGGCCGTCTCACACTCGGCCGACCACCATGGGAGTGGTCGGCGTGCAAAACGGCCAGACGTCCTAGGAATAGTAGTGAGGCCCACGGCGATGAGGTTGCCGGAAAAGAACTCAACGGCCTCATCTACCGACCTAAACTCCTCGACTGAGATAGAGAATTCAGTCATTTCCTAAAATGCTTGCCACCGCGCCCCCGCCCAGCACCACCGAGGTGGTCTCTCAGGCGGCAGTTGCCCTGAAAATGATATTTGAATGGAAAAGTGATCACTACCATGGAGGTCATCGACCACCTTCCAATCAAAATCAGGCTGTGCATCCGAAGAGCACAAAGATAGGTCAAGGAAGAAAAATGAAGCGGTTCTCGGACAGTGATGCGTAAACTCATCCATGTTTAGGACACCCATCTCAAGCTCTTCGATCAGATTGGCAAGGACTTGTCCCCTGGGATTTATGGAGTAATCTTCCCAGAGAGGATGCCTGCCGTTCAGATCTTCAAGCAAGAGATAGGGCCTCGGCAACCGTGCCACGACGCGGCGGAAGTCCCCCGCGTCGAAGTCAGCTGACGGTGGAATGTACGCAGAAATGATAGTATACCTCCTATCCAGGTGCAGCTGCACAGCCACTTCCTGAAAGGAGGTATCTAAAGAGAAAGGAAAAACGGAGACATCATGCCGGGTGTGAACCGCGCATCCCCCAGCCCGGCCATCCCGCGGTGGTGGGGTCGCAAGACCCTTATACCCCGGGAGGGCAGGCAGCGGGCACGCGCCTAGCATGGTCTCCTGCAAAAAGATAGCTAACGGGGAACGGGACGAGACGAGCCTCCGCAGCTCCTCCCAGTTGGCCCGGAGTCCACGGCAATTCCATTGAAGGAATACGCCCTCCAGGCCTAGCTCGGAGGAGACGCGGGGGCCCTCCTTGAACTAAAGACCCTCACGGGAATGGCCGCACGCTTCCCGGGGGCAAAACCCCGGGCGCTGTTGGCCGGACAAAGCGCTGAAAGCGCTGTCGCCTTCGAGGACTTATTGGGGGAGGTTTGGCTCGCCATGCGAGTCTTTTCTTCCCTCTGCCTCGAAACCTTAGGCGGGCGTTGCGGTTTCGGAGGCGGGGGGCCCTCTTTTCGAGGAACCACCATCTCCGAGCCACTCGCTCCACCTCGGGGCGTGGGCGAAGGAGCCGAAGCTCCTTTGTTGCTGTCCTCCTCTCGGGGGACACTTTTAGGAACCTTGGAAGATGGCCTAGCGACCATCTTCCAGGGTGTTGCCTCCTGTGAGTCTAACGACTCTGTGGAGGCGCGTGGCCGTTTCGCCTTACGGGAAACGGTCACGCTGGAGGAAGAGGGGGGGAGCCCTGGTTTTAGCCGGGGCTGGGTGTGAACCCTTTTTGCCCCCAGCTTTACCAGGGGAGCGCCCGAGCTGAGTAGAGCCCACAGAAGGGCTCCGAATGGGCGTGGAAACAACCGTGCTCGTTGGCCTGGATGGGCCAGGAGCAGAGGGTGCTTTTCTAACTATTAAAGCATACGACGTCCCAGGCAGAGCCGTTCGCGCCAGGACCAAGTCCTTAGCCTTGCGGAATGAGAGTCGATCCTGGGCCTGAACGGCCAGGATTTCTTTCATAACGAGACATGCACCACATTGCTTCGAAGAAACAGGGTGCGGCTCTCCGCAATTGACACACTTGGCCACACACGATTTGGACTTATCGTGTGCGACCTTGGAGCAATTTACACAGACTTCGGGTGACCCCGATTTTGCACGTCTACATGATCGATTCGTATGGCCGAAGCGGTGACAGTAATAGCACCGCCGTGGCAGTGGCACGAATGCCTTCACGCGGTAGCGGTACCAACCGGCACGCACCAACTCAGGGAGCTTGTTACAGTAGAACGTGACGAAGAGTGCAGGGGTGGGTCTCAAGGCCCCTCCCTGTTTTCTCATCACACGTTCGACCTTGACCGCCCCATGGTCAGCCAGCTCTAGGGTGATGTCCTCAATGGAGTAGTCAACGAGTTCCCTCGCATAAACTACTCCTTTCACAAAGCTCATGGTAGAGTGCAGCGTCACACTCACCGGGGTGCCATGAAGTGTCCGAAGAGCACTTATCTTGGCTGCCTCGGCGGGATTCGCCGCATTCGCCAGAAGGCTCCCGTCCGAGAAACGGGTTACCTTCGGCTCTCCACCAATTGCACTAGCTAATCCTCTCCTCTGATGGATCATGTTGCCCTTGGACAACATGGTGCCATCAGTGGAGCGAATAACGAGGAAGCGTTTGAAGCTAGTGGGCTCGAAAACGCCAGGTAACCTCTGAATGAGGGGCCACGATGTCATCGAGGCTGCGCCCTGTGCATTCTTGGTGTTAGTCTTAGTCAGGGGCTCCGCACACGAGGGGGTAGAGGGGCCGGATGTGCCGATCTTGGCTTGGTCACCTACCAAAGTGGTAGCAGACCCATCCGTCCCCGCAGAACCCGCGGATGGAGAGGAGCCCCGAGTCTTCTTCGTCTTTTTAGTCTTTTTCTTTTTAGGAGAGGAGGGCGGGGAATGAACCCGCTTCTCACCTCCGTCGGCAGAAGCCCCCATGCCAGATGGGCCGGCCTCAGCCAGGTCCCTCTCCGAAATGGAGAAGGTCCTGGTAGTCGTAGGGGCACCTTTCGGAGGAGATGCCTCCCCTCCTTTTACTGCTTCGGAGCCCTCGGCCGTTTGAGGGGGACCTTGCATAGGGGCGGATTCGGGTTCGGTGCTTGGCGCCAAGCCCGGATTCACCCCCCATGGAAGGCCCTACCGTCTGAGGCTGGGTCTCCTCAAGGACCATGTCTATCACAGGAGGGGACTCCAGTTGGCCATCCCCTCCCAGGACATTGCAGGTCCCCTCCAAGGTTATGGAAAACGTCACAGCTGTACCAACAAACGTCAAAACAGGTGCAGTCGTTGAAGACAGGAAATATGCAAATTTTATTTACTGTCAAGGGGCTGCGAAACGCAACTTGTATTCTCGAAATTTTAGATAAAGATTGTTTCTATCTCCGTGCACACACAAATAAACATCATGTAGATAATCTCCGCCAAAACCGTGACATTGGTCAACAGTGGGCCACGCACTCGTTTTTAT
The DNA here is from genome assembly GCA_963969495.1 of Ceratothoa steindachneri. Lineage (NCBI taxonomy): Eukaryota > Metazoa > Arthropoda > Malacostraca > Isopoda > Cymothoidae > Ceratothoa > Ceratothoa steindachneri. The sequence goes on from OZ018319.1 coordinate 154,384,117, forward strand.
GACACATTATATACAGCTCCGCGTAGAGCCTAGGGAGGGGATTCGTGAGTGAAGAATCAAGCGAGAGTAAAAGATAGCTAGTCAGTCGGTCAGACAATTATGTAGTCAGAAGGATAGTTGGAAAAAGGCTTATGCATTAGTAGGCCTACCTTAAATACCCAACGCAAGTTCAATCAAATTCTTTCTGCCTACGCCTACAGAGTCTTCCGCCCAATAAAGAGTCTTTTGAATCCACCTTCTAGCCCCTTTTCAAGTTATTTCAATAGATGTTTCTAATACAAGTACCTCACAGGAATCGTATGCGCATTTACATCATCATCATCATCATCATCATCATCATCATCATCATCACTAACTCTATAATTTAGGAACCGGATTTTTTGGAATATTTGAATAATAATTTCATTTTAGTTTGGTTATGACATAAGTATATTTTTAATTTTTATCAAGGTAATTTCTAAGAGTTTGGAAAAACAAAATAGTTTAGTTCAGAAAAAATAAATATGATTATCCAATGCTTTATGATGTCTTAAAAGAAAATGAATTACAATTGGTGAAGTTCAGAAAATGTATTAAAATTTAAGTAAGGCTGCTTTTTTATTTTATTTATAACTATATTTTAGCAACGGGATTTTTTGAAAGGGGGCAAATTTAGTTTAGAGTTACTTTTTAAAATTATAATAATTGGTGAAGTTCAGAAATTTTATAAAAATTTAACCATGGCTGCTTTTTTTGAGATTTTAGATTTTAATCTTAGCGAAGCGCAAGCTCCCCCGTAGGGGGAAGTGGCGAAGCCATTGCCTGGTATTTCCATATAAATACGAAAGAAATCAAGCATATTATTACATTCCCTAGAATTAATTTTCATTTTGAAAAGTATAACATTTACTTCTTTATATTCAATTTGGAAGGATACCAAATTTAATAAAGAGATTGTGAATAAGCTAACACAAGACCACCAATCTGAAACCTTCTCTGCGCTGTTTCTGAAGTTAAATAATGAAACTTTTTATTTAAAAAATAGAGCTTTTTAATTTAAATTGTACGTGTACCCAAGTCGAGACGATCTTTACAGTGATTCGATCTATATGAAGCCCTGAACACTTCAAAGACGCAAGTCCCACCAAATTAAAGTCACTGTATAGGGTGAACTACGAATTTTTGAATTATCAAAAAGGAATCGTAAACTATGAAAATTATCAAAATTTGGATGAAGTAGATTCAAAATTGGATATGAATCAACGAACTCTTGTCAACCGATGAATCAAATTCTTCTCTCCAATCAAGCTCGTCCTCAAGTGTCGAGGTAGACATTACAGAAATTGAACGAGTTGGAAACCTTGGCTCTGCTCATTGCATCTAATTCCCGAATCTTTCTTCAAAGCTTCGATAATTTCAGACAAATAAACTCTTTCAAAAACGAAGAACAAGTGTAGAATATGTTTTCAGGTTCCGAGGGGCGGGGGTTACAACTTAGCCGAGTGGAGAAACACGGGGTCAATTTTAGCGATGTTAAACCAATTCTTGTGTTGTTAGTCGCCGGATAGAATGCCGATTCGGGTTGCCTTTGCAGCGGCTGACATACGCTGGTTCGGGTTCCACGTTAATCAGTAGTTACCCTAAAGCGAAATAAAAAGCATCTTGAATGAGTGCAGATCGTTGGTAAAACCCCTACCATTATGAAATATAATTTCAAGGGTTCTATTTAGTAAAGAAGCTACATTTAGAAGCAAAAAAAACAGGCAAAAGTGTTTTATATCATATATACTATCTTGACCAAAAACTTATTACTTCACGAGTTTGTTCTTATTTTTTTATTATTTCAAAACAAATTAATTTCACGACAACCTAATAAATACTACAATATAAAGAATATAAAAAGATAATTTATCATAACTTACAAAATGTAGTGAAGAAAACCTAACAAAATACATTTCGGTGAATCTAGTTTTGCTTTACTCTGAATTTATCAACAAAATCAATATTCACATAAGTGAATCACGGAAATGCGCACGCAGTAAAACCCATAAAATTTCCATTTGAATATATGGTAATTGGATCTATTTTTGCATTGAAATACTAATGTATCAATCTACGCAAGGGTTGCCCAAGGCTATAAATCACACCAATCAGATATAATGTATATATATACATTTTAAAGGCCCAAATAAATTGAAATTGGTAACACACCTTGGAAAAAGCCTTTTTCCGGGTTGTGTTACCAATTTCCATTTATTTGGGCCTTTAAAATGCATCTATATATCACGTGTCATGTGTTTTTCACTATATAAATATATATATATATATATATATATATATATATATATATATATATATATATATATATATAATAAACTTCGTCTAAATAATGCGGGGGCATTTTTATATTGGAATACATTCTGTTCAGAAGGATTTTGTCTATAATAACACTTCACCAGCGTACAAACCAGTTAGATTATGAATATAACCATCGCGGGTTATATTTATGTTCATGTGTACGTACGTAGGTTACATGTATACATGGACCAAACTGTATAGCTGGTCTCCAACTACAAATTTTGTTCAATAAAGCTCATACCATGAGTTATATGATTGAGATTACCGATTTATATAGATGGTTTCTGTAACCCACATTTAATCACCCTTCCGATTCATTCCCCCCAATCAGCCTCAGTTTCAATAGTTGTAACGACACTTCTTTCTCACGTATTATTTCAATTTGCCTGAGTGTATTTTATTGTACTAAAAATCCGTGACGAGAGACAGAAAGTTCGCTGTAACTTTTACCATAAATATAAAATTCCATAATTCTCTATGCTCTTATAATAAATTTTAATATATTTTATAATAATGATGCAATGGATCCCTTATTTTAATATGCAACTCTAAAATTACATCTTTGTCTTTGTTTCTGTTACTTTCAATTATCCCTTGATTAACTTCTTGGATTTTTATAAGGAGGGGTGGCTATTGCAACTCTTCCATTGTAGGTAAATATTAAATTACCTTTTCTAAATGGTTAGATCCTATTATCATTTAATTATAGTTTAATAGTTTAAATTAATCGAAATTAGACGTCAGGTTAATTAGTCGAAAGCTATTAAGGTCGTAACTGAAATACAAAAACGTTTATATGAAATTAATTGAAATTAGCCAACAATTAAATTAGTCCTAAAACCATTAAGATCTCGAGACAAAAACACGAACCTTCAGTAGAAAAATTAATTAGCCAAAAGATTGAGAAGATTGTTGTATAAATTCAATAAGACTTGATTGAAATTAACTGAAATTATTCGAAAATTTAATTAGTCGACAAGCTGTTAAGATCTCGAGAAATAAATAAAAAATTATTCGAAATTAATCAAAATTAGTCATTAATTTTAAACAAAATAAGATCTCGGCATAAAATCAGAAACTTTTTGAGAAATTAATCAATCAAGAGTATTCGAAATGCTAATTAGTTTAATTAATTAATTCAAATTTGCTGAAGCCATCTATGGACGTGGCCAAACTTTAAGAACGTTTAGTTGAAATTTATTGATAGTAGTCAATAGTCTAAAAACTGTTAAGGCCTTGACATAAAGTCAATAAACTTAAGGTTGAAAGGTTAATTAGCCCAAAAGTTGTTAAGATTGTGACAAATTCAATAACCCTAAATTGAAGTAACCAAAATTATTTAAAAGGTCAATTAATCCATAAGCAATTAAGATATTCGTAAGAAATTAATAAAACCTTTAATAAATTAATTAGAATTTGTCAAAATTTTAACTTTTTCGAAAAGATCTTCGCATAAAATCAAGAACATTTAGTCGAAATTAATCGTGATTATTCAAAAGATTAATTAGTTGTAAAGTTGTTACAATCTCATCATAAAATAATGAAATTTTAGTGGCAAGGTTAATTAGTGTTTAGGAATTTACGATATCGGCTAACAATCAAGAATATTTAGTCCAAATCGAGTTGCTTTAAAAAGGTTATTCGTCGAAAAACTTTTAAGATATTAGCATAAAGACAAATATTAGTTGAAATTAACCAGAGTTGACGGAAAAATAAATTAATATAAAAAAATTAAGATCGTGGCGGAGAATAAAGAACAGTTAGCCTAAGTTAATCAAAATTATTTGAAAGATCAATTAGTTGAGAAGTCGAAATTTCAACATAAAATCAATTAATTTTAGTAGGAAGGTTAATTAGTCGATATAACTTCAAGGGAAAATAAATAGAAGGGAAAAGAATATTGAAAAGGTGGCAAAGAATAAAACATTAGAAATGTCTTCGATCAAAAATTGTGCGCAAGGAGAGTTTATTATAGAGTAAACTTTATATAAAGACCACAGGTACTCAAAGGCAAGGATTCGATGCCACTTATATTTCAATGAACATAAGGATCTTGATCCCCAAAACGGTATTAGAAATATTAAGTAAAATAAAATCAAAGGTTGAAATAATCGTGATATGTACTAAAGAGAGACGTCCATTAACCTAACTACAATCGAACTTTTTCTCTCACTAAGATATCAATTTCTTACGCTAATACGTCCATTTCTTATGCCTGAATGTCAGTTTTCCACGCCAAGATATCTATTTCCCACCCCTAGATGTCCATTTCATTCGCTAAGAGATCTATTTTTTCTACTTCTTGATGTCCGTTTTCAGGCCATTTCTTAAGCAAAGATGTCCGTTTCATACGCCTGAAAGTCCATTTCTTACGCAAAAATATACTCTTCTTATTCATCCTATGCCACGATGCCGTTTTCGATGCATGGATGTCTATTTCTTACCCAAAGGTATCCATTTCTTACCATCAAATATCCGTTTCTTAGCGTTAAGGTGTCTGGTTTTTACGCTAAATCCATTTTCTACCCCAAGATGTCCATTGTGTACGGTGAAATGCCCATTGCCCACAGGAGCAACGCCACTGGCTCAAAAGAATGCAAAAGAATATCCCTTCGTTACGCATCCTCATGGCCCTGCTTGTGTATTAGCGCCACTCAATTAGGTTATTGGGTATAGTATGGGCACCCATACTAAAGCTTACCACTTTAGGATTGTGAGCCCTCCTGGTCCCAGCTCTAGCAAGGTGAATTGATGCATGGGTATTGGTTAGTCATCGGATGGTCACGCGATTTAAGTTTAATCGTCATTACGGTAGCTGCCGCAGACATTAATCCTTGGTTCGAATCCTACATTAAATTGTCGGCCACAGTGAAATTGGTATCAAACGGCGGCGGTTGGTAGTAAAAATTACCAATCATCGCCACCAAATCTCTTTAAGAATATCTGCCTGAAGAGTAACAATTTTACGAACACCACTGTTTTTCTACTTACTATTTAAGCCCACAAAACCCATGGCAACTTGTTGTTCGTGGATCGGTCCTACGAAGGCACCTATGATAAAATCAACCAAGGCCACAACCAGAATTACCAAAAGAACCATCTGCATCTGTGGGGTAAAATTTGAACAGTTATATTAGAGAAGCGGTGGTGATTTCCCCTAAAAAAACAAAAACAAAAATGGAGAAAACACTGTCAAAACAAAAACATGTGTTTTATCAGTAATGACTATTTCTAAGAGGCTTATTTCCCATGAAATGTGGGTTTTTTTAACGTCATAAACAAAAACGCTAAAATGAATTATTTTCTGATGCTATACCATCTTTTGGGCAGATTCTATTTAAATCAATTGCAATTTTGATTTTTTATATCATTACTTCTCTTAACATCAAATGTTCTTACCAAAAAAACTATATTAATTTCTAAGTGCGAATTAAAATTAGGCCATACATTCAAGCTCCTGTTAACATGAACAATGCATTTGACATGGACACCTTTCGACTGAAAACGGCTCAGTGTTGGTTCAAGAAGTTTAGCTCGGGAAATCATATTGAAGGAGGTCCAAACCTGTCTGTAATGATGAAGAATTATCGGGTACAGTGGACAAGAACCCGCGATCAACAGTCCTAATAACATTTGCAGAATATTTTGAACTTTAGCAGCCACCATATCGCGTAATTTCAATAGGGAAAGTTAAAAAGTGGCTTATGTTCCACTCAAGTTGAATGTAATTCAATAACTGCAACTTTCCGAAGACTGTGTGAGACAGAATTGTGACCGCTGATGAAAATTAGATCCTATAAAAGATAACAGGAAGAAATGTGATGATTAACTAGAAATAAATAAAAAAACAAAGTAATATGCCAAAACTATTGTTGCACACATAAAATAAGGTTAAAGTTTGGGGTAGAATACTGAAGCAATCATCCATTTTTAATTTCTGGAACCAGTAATAGTAAAGAGAGCTCAATCGTGTTGTAGACATTGATGCAATGCATTCAAGATTGATCATAGAACATACATTAATGGTCAATAAAAATGAACCAATAGTACTACATGACACTGACATGACCCACGACCTTTCATTGGGCCCTGTCTAAGCTTAAATAATTGGGATGTGAAGTTTCGAAGCATACTTCACATTCACCTCACATTTCCCCTATTATTTACCATCCTTCCAATCACTTTGAATTTTTTATTCAAAATAAAAGGTTCTCTAAATAAGGAAGACTTACGGGGAAGACCGGGATGAACGGGAAGAAATGGAATGATAAAAGGTTCAATAAGGAAGATTTAGAGTGGAGAAATGGGATAATAAAAGGTTCAATAAGGAATATTTAGAGTGGAGAAATGTGATAACAAAAGGTTCAATAAGGAAGATTTAGAGGGGAGAAATGGGATAATAAAAGGTTAAATAAGGAGGATTTAGAGGGGAGAAATGTGATAACAAAAGGTTCAATAAGGAAGATTTAGAGGGGAGAAATGGGATAATAAAAGGTTAAATAAGGAGGATTTAGAGGGGAGAAATGGAATAATAAAAGGTTCAATAGGGAAGATTTAGAAGGGAGAAATGGGATAATAAAAGGTCCAATAATAGGAAGACTTGAAGTTAAGATCGAGAAGGAATTGAATAATTATAGTTTCAATAATAAGGAAGAATTATAGGAAAGACTGGGAATAAATGGGATAATAAAAGATTCAATAATAAGCAAGACTTATAGGAGAGAACGGATAATAAAAGGTTCAATAATAAGAAAGATCTATAAGGAAGACCGGAAAGAAATTTGGATAATATAAGGTTCACTATTAAGGAATACTTAAAAGGAAGACCGGGAAGAAATTGGATAATATCTTTGGAGGATCGTTGGTAAAAGTTTATTGATGTAAATATTAAATATCCACTATTTTCTTTCTTTTTTACCATTTTCAACTAGTATTCACACACAAAAAACATATTTCCTTTACATGTCGCTCCTATTCTTAAAATAAATCCACTTTTATTTCTTTCATACAAGGCAATATTTTTATTTCTTTCATGTCTTTTCATAGGACTTTTCTCCACTACGTCGAACATTGATTTACAAAGAAGTCGTGGCACCGTTCTACCAAACATTTCCTGACACCATTCTACCAAACAAGCAATTGATTCTATCAAACACTTCATGACATATTTTTTTCCAAACAGGTCATACACAGTTATAACAAACACTTCGTGACACCGACTTTTCAAACAAGTAGTGAAACTGTTCTACCAAACAATACGGGACGGTGTTCGACCAAACCAGTTGTGACACCGATTTTGAAAACAATTAGCCACACTGTTCTGCCAAACACGTCGTGGTACAGTTGTACCCAATATGCGTCTCACCGTGCTACCAAACATGCCTTTTCATTAACTCTACGAAATATGAAAGATTTCAAACTCGGAAAAAGACAAGGACTCCAACAAGACTCGAGTTGTATTACCCTCGACTCCCAAGTCATCCCCCCCAGAAGGAAGACAAGGAATAGAACAGCCAAGGTAGCAGATCCGACGATCCTGACATCCGTAATGTTCTCTCCGGACAGGACAATGTTATGGGAGGTCAGAAGATCCAGAAGTGAATCGCAGAACCCGACGATATACATGGACGCAGCCACAGCGTTAGCGAACGCAAAGATAAGTCCAATTGCACCTCCAAATTCGGGTCCCAACGAACGACTGATCATGTAGTAAGTTCCACCTGTAGGAAAGGCAAAATAATATTGTTAGTAGTATTATTGCAAACCAAGTGTAATTAAACATCAGATTTGCTAAAACTTGATAAAGTCATGGCAAAATAACTCCAATAAGTTTAATTATCGAAAAAAGGAAGATGATCCAATGACATTTGAAACACTATCATACATATCAACACATTCTATAGCGGTGGGGAAAGCAAATAAATCTAATAAAAAGCGCTTAAAGAGGAACAACTTTAATAATTATTTAGTATAGCTAAAATTATGGAAATAAACATTAAATCAACAAAAAGTAACGAAAATGGATGATCGTCTCGGTGGAACTCAATAGAGAAGGGTATTTTTTTTAAATGAGAACAAAGTGAGTTAAATCGATTCAGAATAACAAGGGCATTTTGATGCTGCATATCCCGCGTGGTTGAGCTGTGAAAGGATCGCAAACAGCAGGAAAAGTAGAACTTGGGTGTTCAAACATTCTGCTGAGACCTAATTTGACTTAATTGGAACCATTGTGACAGTGCAGGTTCGAATCCCCGCAATTTTAAAACAAGGCAAGGGGCCATTTCATCAAGCAATACGTAGACGAAGGAAGAATGAACAAGAAATTAAAAATCCATAAAAGAAACGCAATGAACCTCACAAAGAAAACACAAACAACCCTAAAAAAACAAACCTCACTAGAAAAAACAAAAAGAATCAGACACTAACTCCAAAGGAAACTTACGAAAATCCGCCGCGGGTAAAAAAGAAATCGGCAAAAAGAATATCAACTAAGAATAAAGAAAAAATAATTTGTATGTAAAAAGATGAAAACTAAGGGGCACATCTAGGCCACAATTTTAAAAAAGAAATGACAAATCTACCCCACAATTTTGAACAAACAAATGCCACATCTACACTACAACTTACAAAACAAAGGGCACATCTACGCTACAAGTTTAAAACCAAATGGGTACACCTACACTACAATTTACAAAAAACAAATGGCACATCTCTGCTACAATGGTAAAAACAAGTAGCACATCTAAGCCACAATTAAAAATAAACAAAGGGGATATTACGCGACAAATTTAAAACCAAATGGGCACACCTACGCCACAAGTTAAAAAAAAGAGTACCTCTACGCGTCAATTAAACAAACAAAGGGCACACCTACGCCACAAGTTAAAAAAAAGAGTACCTCTACGCGTCAATTAAACAAACAAAGGGCACATCTACGCTACAATTAAAAAAATAAAGGGCAAATCTCCACCAAAATGGAAAAAACAAGGAGCATATATACGCCACAATTCAAAAAAACAAAGGGCATATCTACGCCCCAATTAAAAAAAACAAACAAACAAAAGGCACATCTATGCCACAATTAAAAATAACAAACGTCACATCTACTTCCTAATTTTAAAAACAATGGGTATCTACGCCAAAATTTAAAAAAACAAAGAGTGCATCTATTGGAATATAACGATTAAATTATTAGTGGAAAAATTTGTAAAAGTTATAAGTAGTTAGTGTTTTTATTGTGGATATATTGATGATGCTTGGACATCTCCTACCATATGAACGCACGATTTTTGACACTCCTGCGCAATTATTTTGCTCCATTCATCTTGAAGAACTTCCGAGAGTTCTTGAACTGTAATCAGAGTCATCGCTTTAGATCTTTTTCCGAGCGTTTTGCAAACATTTTAAACGGTGTTCAGGTCCCAATTATGTGCAGGCCAGTTTATAAGAGAGATGTGTTCCTCACCGAAAGGTCTCCACCGAATTGGCCGTGTGGCAAGGTGCGTTATGCTGCATAAATTTCCTAGTTAGACTCAAGAGGTTCGCAAATAGTGGTAGAATATTCTTACGTAGCATTTCTATGTACACTTGGGCATTCACTGTGACCCGTAAGCGTACAAGTGGCCCAAATATTTCTACCAAAATCACACCCCCGACTATTTTACTTCCTCCGCTAAATTTCACACTCTTTATGGCGCAATTGACAGACAATGTTTCGCCAGTCCTGCGATGAATGAGACTCCTGCCATCAGAACAGAATAAATTGAACTTAAATTCGTCACTGAAGTGGACTTGGTTCCATTGGGAATCCGTCCATATAACGTGCTCAGTGCTCAATGCAAGACGAGACTTCTTGCTCTTCGGGGTGATGAATTATTTGACTGCGGGTATGCTAGCGTTATATTGCCTTTCTTCAGCAAACGTGACACAGTCTGTCTGAAGACATTATTGGCCAAAATCTCACGCCTCTCTCTAGAAACTGCCACCGCCATCTTGAAATGCTGCTTATTCATAATTTGTTTAATGGCTCGGGCTTTCCCTGTCGAGCTATTCCTAGGCTTACCGGTTGATTTACCGGTCTTACATAAACCTGTTTTATAAGAAGTTGTCAGAATATTAGGGACTTCGCATTTGGAATGCTTGACAGTTTTTGCAATGGCTACAATCGGAAAACCATCTTGCTGGCGCAGCTTTACGATCATCTCACGGACAGAGAGCAGAATGACAAATTTCTTAGGCACGTTTACTGGAGAACAGCTGGCAAGAAAACGACCTAACATACACGAGAATTAGCTTAAATTACTTGCTATGCAAACGATGTCGATTCTCTCTACAAAAAATCAAATCGTTCGGATCATTTTGTAAACTTCAATTTTTTCTAGTATTTACTAGAAAAAAATTGATTATCTGCTCATAACTTTCATTCTATTCATCCAAATTTACCTAGCCTTTAACCCCCTACATAGTTTTAACTTCTAGGTAATGATACACAAATTCAGAAAATCTTGGGTTTCTCTGGAAAATGTTATAGAAGATGTTGTGATAGATATAGAGACGTTTTCTTCTTGTTAGACGTTATTGCACATGATCTTTTTCTGCCTATAAACACATAAAGAGCTACTCTCTGACCATAGAAAACACGAATGGTACATGAAAACAATTCAGATTCAACTCATTTTAAGCAGCTGTGATTGACCTAATGAGACACAGCTGAGCAGATGGAAAATGTATCCAATTTATCAAATTTTGCGCAACATCTTCTGTGATTACTGTCCGGATGGAACACCCTTCTACTTACGCCGACTGCATTGCGACATGTAGTTTATGTCCAACGTGGAGCTTTTCCCTAAATAAGCCCTAAATAAGAGTAATCAGGGCGCTATGTGAGTCGCTATAGATCACAATCCGGTCTCCGAGCAGGGCACGTCGCGTAATCTCCCGTACTGAGTGGTGTATTGCCACCAGCTCGGCCATGAAGACAGACGCAGCGCCCGGAAGAGCCCTGCAAACTTCAAACTGAGGGTATACGGCGTGGAAGCCGACCGCCTCTTCGGACTTGGAGCAATCAGTATACACTGGCACGGTTCCAGCGTGAAAAGGATGTGTGCTCCAAAAAGTTCGAACGCAATACTCCCGGCGACGTACAAGCTTTGGGAGCAAAGGCATGGCGACAAAGAGCCAAATGTGGTACCCTCTAGAGTGGAGTCCTGGGCAGAACCAGGGACGCCACCGGCCTAAGAGCTATACCTAGCTCTCGAAGGAGTTTCTTGGCCCTAAAACCAAAGGGCTTAGGGTATGACTGGCGTCTCTTGGCCACAGAGGCACCGTCGAGATCAGCTGCGGATGCAGTGAGAGCTGTTAGCGACTGAGGGAGGCGCCAAGCTCGTGCTTACAGGCGAGTGATGCACTTCACGCGGCGCAGAGCGGGAGGCTTCTCCCTAGCATCGACCAACAGGCTCTCAATGAGGGAAGTGCGGAAGGCACCGGTCGCAAGACGTAAGCCGGTGTGGTAGATGGAATCAACCTTCCACAATAAATACTCGGCTGTGGATGCATAAAACTCGCATCCGTAGTCGAGCTTCGAGCGAACAAGCACTGAACGTCACGGAACGGAAAATGTCCATGGTACGGGTACAAAAGACCCTAAGGCTGCAAATATGAGCCTCCCAGGTGAGGCGTCGGTCGAATACAAGACCAAGGAAACGGTGTGACTCAACCACATCCAGGCACACCCCATTAAGAAACAAATCTGGGTCGGGGTAAAGCTCTGGATGGCGGCAGAACTGCATCACCTTAGTCTTGGCCAAAGAAAATCAAAACCTGTGTGCTTTGGCATAAAGAGAGACGCGGTTTTATGCCTGTTGGAGTCGACGCTCCAGAGGTGGATCTGGACCGCGCCAGAAGAGATCAAAAGATCGTCCACGTAGAGCGTAGTAAAAACATCTTCCGGCAGCATTGAGGTGGGACACTAAGTAAACTTCCCTGCGGGAAACCCTCTTCCTGCTCCTTTGGGACGAAGAGGGCTCCCCCCACCCGTACGCGGAATCGACGATCTCGCAAAAATTCAGATATAAACATTGGGAGTCGTCCCCTCGCCCTCATCGTGTCGAGAGTCCTTATGATACCGTATCGCCATGCGGTATCATAGGTCTTCTCCAGATCGAAAAAGACCGTGGTGTAGTGCTGTCTACGAAGGAAATCCTCGCAGACGCATTTTCTAGTCGGAGCCTAGCATCCGACGTGGAGTGGAACTTGCGGAAGATATACTGTGCATAAAACAGATGGCCTCCACTGTCGAGTAAAAAGGCTAATATAACATTTACCAAATTCTCCATCAGCTTGCACACCTAAGAGGTTAGAGGGATTGGACGGAAACCGGTCGGAGTAGACTGATCTCTCCCCGGTTTGCGAAAGGCAAGCACAGTAGCAATTCGGCAGGAATCTGGGAGGAGACCCTCCACCCAGATCCTATTAAAGAAATCTAAGAGAAATGCCATGACTCGCTCACCCAGGTGTCGAAGCATGGCGTACGGGGCATTTTCTGAAACATGAGCGGTGTCCACGCACGAAGCAAGAGCGGAGCGCAATTCACACACAGTAAACCTGTCGTTGAAGGGTTCTCCACCTCTGCAGGTAAATTCCAGTTGGTGGCCTTCTGCGACATGACGACGTTGCTTTAAATCCTGGCCTTGCAGCATCCAGGCAAGAGAATGCGGAAAAAGCGGTCACAGAGGATTCCGCCACGTACGCAGGGTCCGAGATTGCGGTCTCATTCTCCTGGAGAACGGGAGGGGGTTCCTACGAGAACTTGCCCCGAATCCTTTTGACTCGCTTCCACACCTCTGCCAGAGGAGTCTTTCCCGTTAAGTGAAGACGCGTATGCCCACCAAGAAGAACGGCTGGCGTGCTTCGAAATATACCGGAACCTAACCCTAGCCCGACGAAATTAACCGACAGTGAAATCGTTCGGGCGGCCCATATAGCGCATGTAGGCATAACGCTCCTGTTTGAGGGCTGTCTCACACTCATCCGACCACTATGGGATTGGTCTGCGTGCAAAACAAACAGACGTTCTGATAATAGTAGTCAGTCCCATTGCGATGAGGTTGCCGGCAAAGAACTCAACGGCCTCATCTACCGACCTAAACTCCTCGACTGAGATAGAGAATTCAGTCATTTCCTGAAATGCAGGCCACCGCGCCCGCGCCAAGCACCACCGAGGTGGTCTCTCAGGCGGCAGTTGCCCTGAAAATGATATTTGAATAAGAAAGTGATCACTAGCATAGAGGTCATCGACCACCCCTCAATAAAAATCAGGTTGTGCATCCGAAGAGCACAAAGATAGGTCAAGGAAAGAAAATGAAGCGGTTCTCGGGCAGTGATGCGTAGAGTCATCCATATTTAGGACACCTATCTCAAGCTCTTCGATCAGATTGGCAAAGACTGGTCCCCTGGGATTTATTGAGTTATCTGCCCAGTGAGGATGCCTACCGTTCACATCTCTAAGCAAGCAAGAGAAAGGGCCTCGGCAACCGTGCCATGACACGGCGGAAGTCCTTCGCGTCGAAGTCAGCTGACGGTGGAATGTACGCAGTAGTGATAGTATGCCTCCTATCTAAGTGAAGCTTTACAGCCACTGCCTGAAAGGAGGTTGGGTCGCAAGAGCCTTATACCCCGGAAGGGCGGGCAGGGGACACGCGCCTAGCATAGACTCCGGCAGAAAAATAACTAACGGCGAACGGGACCAGACGAGCCTCCGCAGCTCCCCCCAGTTGGCCCGGAGTCCACGGCAATTCCATTGAAGTAATATGCCCTCCAGTCCTAGCTCAGAATAGACGCATAAGCCCTCTTCGAATAGAAGAACCTCACGGGAATGGCCGTACACTTCCCTGAGGCAGAACCCCAGGCGCTATCGCCTTCGACGACTTATTGGGAGAGGTTGGGCTCGTCATGTAAGTCTTTTCCTCCCTTCTACTCGAAACCTTAGGCGGGCTTTGCGGTTTCGGAGGCGAGGCGCCTTCTTTTCGAGGAACCACAGTCTCCGAGCCGCTCAGCCCACCACTAGTCGTGGGCGAAGGAGCCAAAGCTACTTTGTTGATGTCCTCATTTTGGGGGACAGCTTTAGGAACCCCGGAAGATGGCCTGTCGATCATCTTCAGGGGTGTTGCCTCCTGTCAGTCTAACTACTCAGTAGAGGCGCGTGGCCGTTTCGCCTTACGGGAAACAGTCACGCTAGGGGAAGGGGGGAGCCCTGGTTTTAGCTAGGACTGCGTGTGAACCTTTTTTGCCGCCAGCTTTACCAGGGGAGCGCCCGCGTTGAGAAGAACCCGCAGAAGGGCTCCGAATGGGCGCGGGAACAACCGTGCTCGCTGGCCTGGAGGGGGCTGGAGCAGAGAGTGCCTTTCTAACTATTGAGGCATAACACGTCCCAGGCAGAGCCGGGCACGCCAGGACCAAGTCCTTAGCCTCGTGGAATGAGAGTCGATCCTGGGCCTGAACGGCCAAGATTTCTTTCTTAAGGAGATATGCACCACATTGCTTCAAAGAAGCGGGGTGCGGTTCTCCGCAATTGACACACTTGGCCACAGACGATTTAGACTTATCGTGTGCGGCCTTGGAGCAATTTACACAGACTTTGGGTGACCCCGACTTTGCACGTCTACATGAACGATTTGTATTACCGAAGTGGTGACTGTAATAGCACCGCCGCGGCGGTGGCACAAATGTCTTTACGTGGTAGTGGTACCAACCGGCAAGAACCGACTCAGGGAGTTTGTCACAGTCGAACGTGACAAAGAGTGTAGGGCTGGGTCTCGAGGCCCCTCCCTGTTTCCTCATCACACGTTCGACCTTGACCGCCCCATGGTCGGCCAGCTCTATGGAGTAGTCAACGAGTTCCCTCACATAAACTACTCCTTTCACAAAGTTCATGGTAGAGTGCGGCGTCACACTCACCGGGGTGCCATGAAGTGTCCGAAGAGCACTTATCTTGACCGCCTCGGAGGGATCCGCCGCATTCGCCAGAAGTCTCCGGTCCGAGAAACGGGTCACCTCTGGCTCTCTACCAATTACATTAGCTAATGCTCTCTTCTGATGGATCATGTTGTCTTGGCCAACATGGTGCCATCAGTGGAGCGAATAACAAGGAAGCGTTTGAAGCCAGCTGGCTCGAAAACGCCAGGTAGCCTCTGAATGAGGGGCCCCGATGTTATCGAGGCTCCGCCCTGCGCTCTTTTCGTCTTAGTCGGTGGCTCCGCACCCAAGGTGGGAGAGCCGGATGTGCCGATCTTGGCTTGGTCGCCTACCAAAGTGACAGCAGACCCATCCGTCTACGCAGCCCCCGCAGATAAAGAGTAGCCCAGAGTCTCTTTAGTCTTTTTCCTGTTCTTTGTCTTTTTAGGAGAGGAGGGCAGGGAATGAACCCGCTTCTCCCCTCCGCCGGCAGGAGCCCCCAGGTCATATGGACCGGCCTCAGCTCGGTCCTTCTCCGAAATGGAGAAGGTCCTGGCAGTGGTAGGGGCACTGGTCGGAGGAGATCCCACCCCTCTTTGGACTGCCTCGAAAACCCTAGCCGTTTGAGGAGGACCTTGCATAGGGGCAGATTCGAGATCGGTGCTTGGCGCCGAGCCCAGATTCCCCCTAATGGAAGGCCCTACCGTCTGAGGCCGGGTTGCCTCAAGGACTATGTCTATCTTAGGGGATGCATCCAGTTTGCCATCCTTCCCAGGACATCGCAGCTCCCTTCGGCAGCATTGTCGCTTGTCACGTGTGGGGAGGCACAGGCCTTGACCCCGGCAAGGTTCAATATTCTTACCAGCAGGTCTTTTGAGGAAAGCGACCGAAGGGGCCTGGCTTCCCTCTCCCCCCTAAGGGCGTTTGCCCTACTGAGCCGCTTCACTGGGTAGCGGTCGGCTATGGGCTGCCTGCTGGCTTTGTTGGCAGTCACCTTGGAAAGAAAAAGGGGGACTACCGCTGGAAAAAGGGAGGTGCCCGAAAGCATCTCCAGAGAAGGGGGTGAAAGGGGGAGTCCCCTACACTCGTAAGTGAAGGAGAGGAGTAAGCCTCCTCTCCGGTTAAAATATGGAGGGTCCCCTGCGCAGGCACAAGGGGGGAGACCTCCATTTTCCCTGTGGAGCTTCTTGAGGGTGACTCCAACGTTGGATGCACGGAAATTAATGGGATTTTGTTTTTTTTAATAGTCTCATCTATGTGCATGGTGACTATTTTTTACACGGGATGCAATAGCACATCACCGTTCGCAGTAGCCTGCTCTGCAAAGGGTGCTTACGGGCCTGGCAGAGCCAGGGGCCGCCATTTAAGGCCACCCCTCCCACCTGGGACCTGGCAGCCCTTCAGCATGGCGGCTTCACCTTGGGCACGGCGTAAAGAGTGATCCTTATGTCTGCCATGGCCAAGACAAGATAGCGAGTTACTATTACTGCTACTAACTCATCATTAATATTCATGATGCAATTAACAAAATGAGAGTGTGACACAGGATCCAAAATTCTTCTGACAAAAGCCCGAGATATCTCGTGAAGTTCTAAATAAATTCTAATCTAAAACTAAAATATTTCGGGATAATTCGGGAAGAATTTTAGAGCCAACCTAAATGTTTTATTTGTATATCTTTAATTATCTACTTCTTTATAATTAGAATTTCATAATAAAACCAAGTGAATCGAAAGATGTTAAACCCCCTAAAAACGGAAAGAGGATTCCAATCCTTTCGTTATCACTTTAGCATTAGCCCTTAGATATAGCTCCTCTTTGTTACTCTTATTAACCCATTAGATAATTTGTGGTACACATGTGGTACAAGAATAGTTTGCTAGCATAATCTTAGAGTGTTGTGAACCCTTACTGGGTTTTTTTAAACGAAAACCAACGAGAGCATCGCCCTCAGAAGGTTTCTAAAGAGAGATGTTCAAGATAGTGAAAGTGAAAATGCTTGGAAGATATATAGCCACAGATATTCCTGTGGCCATTATGGCGTGTAAGGCACGCAACTGTGGATATTGGGGTCAGAAGGGCACGTAAACCATACGGTCAGATGGAAAATGTAGCCCCCACACACAGGAAATTCTTATCGCACTTAACTTGCCAACGCCCGGTTTGTGTGACATGTCCGTGATGAAGTTGAGGTAGGTGAAAATACTACTTATGTTCAGGAGTGGCACGCAGCTCTTCCCAAATTAGACCTCACCTCCTTTAATTTGGCCGTTGGTGGAGATGGCGGACATGGAGAGGGCTGTGAGGGTGGTGACAACGTTGGCGCCAATAACGATGCCGGTTCCCCCCACTGCAAAAACACGGGGAGATTAACGAGACCTGGAATTACCTAAGCCCGAAACTCGAAGCTCAAGTACCAAGGTCGAATTCCGAAGCCCGTCAAATGTCTGAAGTCCAAACCCGATAACCATAAACCTAAAAACAAAGCTCAAGACCGAAACTAAAAGCTTAGGTAAGATAGTCAATTCCAAAGTTCGCAGTTTAATGTATTAAGCCCAAAGCTCAATGACTGAAATCCAAAACCCAAAGCCGACCCCAGAAGTCCAAAATCCATAGCCCAAACACAAAAAAAAACGCCTAGCTCTAAGTTTGATCTCAAAACCCTCAGATTAGTCTAAATGTGGGAAATCTCATGATAGTTGTGTACCTGACGTAGATAATCTACTTAGTCATAATAAACATCAAAGACAAGTGAAGTCCTTTTAGCCAAATTTCAAAATTTTCAGCATCTGGTGAATAATTTTTTAGGCATATTCACCGTAAACAAACAGCCTAGTTCTAGGCTACTTTAAAAAATTGAATAGGAAACAACAATAAAAAGAAATAACAATAACAATAAAAAGACAATAACAAAAACAATAACAAAAACAACAATTAAACCTGGTTAAATGAAAGGAAAAAGGCCGGCCTCCCTAAAAAAGTCAACAAGTCCACCAGTCAATGTGCACGCACTCGTCCTGAGTACAAGGGACAGGTGGTAGCGACCCCGCCTATCCCGGTACGGGGAAAGGTATCGTGCGCGAAGATCACCCAGACTGGGACATTCGATAAGAATGTGCCGAACAGTCTGGGGGACTACGCAGTCGTTGCAATAGGGCGCAGGCGAGCGCTCCATCAAAAAGCGATGTGTCACACGAGTGTGTCCGATTCGGAGACTACAGAAAGCAACGTGTAGCCACCGCTGCATTGGGGGATAGGTCCATTGAAATAGTCGCGGCGCAATGGCACGCAACTTTAAGTTCCATTCGACCGTCTCCCATCTTCTTTGCCAAGCAGTCCAAAGAGCTGCCCGTATTCCTGCCATGTAGTCGGTGAGAGGAAGAGCGAAACGCTGGTCCGGTCGCAGAGTCCTCGCGGACTCTTTGGCGCCATCATCGGAAGGCTCATTCCCCGCAATTCCTACATGTCCAGGAACCCAGCAGAAGATAATCTCGACATCCACCCGGCTCGCCAAAACCGTGGCATCACGGATATCGCGAACTAGGGGATGCGGAGATTGCTATGCCCCGAGAGCACTTGGGGCGCTTTGTGAGTCGCTATAGATCACAATCCGGTCTCCGAACCGGGCACGTCACGTAATCTCCCGTACCGAGTGGTGTATTGCCACCAGCTCGGCCGTGAAGACAGACGCAGCGCATGGTAGTGCCCCGCTGACTTCAAACAGAGGGGATACGGCGTGGAAGCCGACCCCCTCTTGGGACTTGGAGCCATCCGTATAGACTGGCACGGTTCCAGCGTGACAAGAGGTGTGCTCCAAAAAGGTCAAACGCAATACGCCCGGCACCGTACAAGCTTTGGGAGCAGAGGCGTGGCGACAAATAGCCAAATGTAGTACCTTCCATGGTGGCGTCCTGGGCAGAACCATGGTCGCCACCCGCCCGATAGCTATTTCTACCTCTCGAAGGAGTTTCCTGGCCCTAAACCCTTGGGTTTAGGGTATGACTGGCGTCCCTCGGCGGCATAGGCACCATCAAGATCAGCTGCAGCAGCAGTGAGAGCTGTTGGCGACTGAGGGAGGCGCCATGCTCGCGCTTGCAGGCGAGTGATGCACTTCACGCGGCGCAGAGCAAGTGGCATCTCCCCAGCATCGACCAACAGGTTCTCAATGGAAGAAGTGCGGAAGGCACCGGTCGCAAGGCGAAGGCCGGTGTGGTTGATCGAGCCTACCTTCCGCCATAAACGATCGGCTGCGGATGCATTAAACTCGCATCCGTAGTCGAGCTTCGAACAAACAGAGGATCGATAAAAAAGTAGGGCAGTAGTCTTAGCAGTTCCCCAAGCGCTGAACGTCACGGAACGGAGAATGTCCATGGCGCAGGTACAGGAGACCCTAGGGCTGCAAATATAAGCCTCCCAGGTAAAGCGTCGGTCGAATACAAGACCAAGGAAACGGTGCAACTCAAGCACATCCAGGCGCACCCCATTAAGAAACAAATCTGGGTCGGGTTGAAGCCGTGGATGGCGGCAGAAGTGCACCACCTTAGTCTTGGCCAAAGAAAACCGAAACCTGTGCGCTTCGGCATAGCGAGAGACGCAGTTCAATGTCTGTTGGAGTCGACGCTCTAGAGTTGGCATCTGGGCCGCGCCAAAAGAGATCGAAAGGTCGTCCACGTAGAGCGTAGCGAGAACATCTTCCGGCAGCACGAAGGTGATGCCGTTGATGCTCAGCGCCAAGAGTGTGACACTAAGGACACATCCCTGCGGGACACCCTCTTCTTGACCCTTTGGGCTGGAGAGGGCTCCCCCCACCCGTACGCGGAATAGACGATCCCGCAAAAATTCAGATATAAATTTTGGGAGGCGTCCCCTCGCCTCCATCGTGTGGAAAGTCTCCGTGATACCGTATCGCCATGCGGTATCATAGGCCTTCTCCAGATCGAAAAAGACCGTGGCGTAGTGCTGTCTACGAAGGAAAGCCTCGCAGACGGCATTTTCCAGTCGGAGCAGAGCATCCGACGTGGAGTGGAACTTACGGAAGCCGCACTGTGCAGAAGACAGATGGCCTCCGCTGTCCAAGAAAAAGGCTAGTCTAACATTTACCAATTTTTCCATCAACTTGCACACGCAAGAGGTAAGAGAGATTGTGCGGAAACCGGTCGGAGTAGAGTGATCTCTCCCCGGTTTGCGGAAGGCGAGCACAGTAGCGATTCGCCAGGAGTCTGGGAGAAGACCTTCCACCCAGATCCTGTTGAACAAATCTAACAGAACGGCCATGCCTTACTCACCCAGGTGTCAAAGCATGGCGTACGGGACATCGTCCGGACCATGGGCGGTGTCCGCGCACGAAGCGAGAGAGGAACGCAACTCACTCACAGTAAACTTGTCGTTGAAGGGTTTTCCGCCTTTGGAGATAAAGTCCAGCCGGTGGCCTTCCCCGACATCACAACGTGCATTAAATGCTGGCGGAGCAGCAACACGGCTAGAGAATGCGGAGAAAGCGGTCGCTAAGGATTCCGCCACGGACGCGGGGTCCAAGATTGCGGCCCCATTCTCCTAGGGAACGGGAGGGGGGTCCTGCGAGAACTTGCCTCGAATCCTTCTGACTCGCTTCCACACCTCAGCTAAAGGGGTCTTCCCGTTAAGTAAAGACACGTATGCCCGCCAAGAAATCGGCGGGCGTGCTTAAAATATACCGGAACCTAGCCCTAGCCCGACGAAATTCAGCGACAGTAAAATCGTTCAGGCGGCGCTTATAGCGCATGTAGGGATAACGCTTCTGTTTGAGGGCCGTCTCACACTCAGGCGACCACAATGGGAGTGGTCGGGGTGCAAATGGCCAGACGTCCTAGAAATATTAGTCAGGCCCACGGCGATGAGGTTGCCGGAGAAGAACTCAACGGCCTCATCTACCGACCTAAACTCCTCGACTGAGAAGAGAATTCGGTCATTTCCTGAAATGCAGGCCACCGCGCCCGCGCCAAGCACCACCGAGGTGGGCTGTCAGGCGGCAGTTGCCCTAAAAATTATATTTGAATGGGAAAGTGATCACTACCATGGAGGTCATCGACCACCCCCCAATCAAAATTAGGCTGTGCATCCGAAGAGCACAAAGATAGGTCAAGGCAAGAAAATGAAGCGGTTCTCGGATAGTGATGCGTAAACTCATCCACGTTTAGGACACCTATCTCAAGCTCTTCGATCAGATCGGCAAGGACTTGTCCCCTGGGATTTATGGAGTAATCTCCCTAGAGAGGATGCCTGCCGTTTAGATCTCCAAGCAAGAGATAGGGCCTCGGCAACCGTGCCAGACGCGGCGGAAGTCCCCCGCGTCAAAGTCAGCTGACGGTGGAATGTACGCAGAAATCAGAGTATCTCTCCTATCCAGGTGCAGCTGCACAGCCACTGCCTGAATGAGGTATCTAAAGATAAAGGAAGAACGGAGACATCAAGCCAGGTGTAAACCGCACATCCCTTAGCCCGGCCATCACGCGGTGGTGGGGTCGCAAGACCCTTATACCACGGAAGGGCGGGCAGGGGGCACGCGCCTAGCATGGTCTCCTGCAAAAAAATAGCTAACGGGGAACGGGACGAGACGAGTCTCCGCAGCTCCTCCCAGTTGGCCCGGAGTCCACGGCAATTCCATTGAAGGAATATGCCCTCCAGGCCTAGCTCGGAGTAGACGCGGGGGCCCTCTTTGAACTGAAGACCCTCATGAATATGGCCGTTCGCTTCCCGGGGGCAGAACCCCGGGCGCTGTTGTCCGGACAAAGCGCTAAAGGCGCTGTCGCCTTCGAGGACTTATTGGGGGAGGTTGGGCTCGCCATGCAAGTATTTTCCTCCCTCCGCCTCGAAACCTTAGGCGGGCATTGCGGCTTCGGAGGCAGGGGGCCCTCTTTTCGAGGAACTACCGTCTCCGAGCCACTTTCTCCACCTCGGGGCGTGGACGAAGGAGCCGAAGCGCCTTTGTTGCTGTCCTCCTTTCGGGGAACAGCTTTAGGATCCCCGAAAGATGGCCTAGCGACCATCTTCAGGGGTGTTGCCTCCTGTGAGTCTAACGATTCGGTGGAGGCGCCTGGCCGTTTCGCCTTACGGGAAACGGTCACGCTGTGGTAAGAGGGGGGAGCCCTGGTTTTGGCCTGGGCTGAGTATGAACCCTTTTTGCCCCCAGCTTTACCAGGGGAGCACCCGGGTTATGTAGAGCCCGCAGAAGGGCTCCGAATGGGCGCGGAGCAACCGTGCTCGTTGGCCTGGATGGGCCCGGAGCAGAGGGTGCCTTTTTAACCATTGAGGCATATGACGTCCCAGGCAGAGCCGGGCGCGCCAGGACCAAGTCCTTAGCCTCGCGGAATGAGAGTCGATCCTGGGCCTGAATGGCCAGGATTTATTTCTCAAGGAGATATGCACTACATTGCTTCGAAGAAGCAGGGTGTGGCTCTCCGCAATTGACACTCTTGGCCACACACGATTTGGACTTATCGTGTGCGACCTTGGAGCAATTTACACAGACTTCGGGTGACCCCGACTTTGCACGTCTACATGAGCGATTCGTATGGCCGAAGCGGTGACAGTAATAGCACCGCTGTGGCATTGGCACGAATGCCTTCACGCGCTACCGGTACCAACCAGCACGCATCGACTCAGGGAGCTTGTCACAGTCGAACGTGACGAAGAGTGTAGGTTTTTTTATATTTAATTTAAGGGGCTATCTGGCGACTGGAAAAGTGTAGGGGTGGGTCTCGAGTCCCCTTCCTGTTTTCTCATCACACGTTCGACCTTGACCGCACTATGGTCGGCCAGCTCTAGGGTGATGTCCTTAATGGAGTAGTCAATGAGTTCCCTCGCATAAACTACTCCTTTCACAAAGTTCATGGTAGAGTGCGGCGTCACACTCACCGGGGTGCTATGAAGTGTCCGAAGGAAGGAAGAGAGGCTAAGCTGGAGCCGGACGGGGTGCTGAGTCCCGTCAGCACGGTGACCAGGATGGCAAATCGCTGCGCCCCTTACGGGGCTCTGGTAAATGAGATCAAACCAGTACCTACACTTCTTCCCAGTCCAAACCCCACCTTCTAAAGCAAATACTTATAATGGATCACTCGATAGCTATTTGGGTCTTGGTACTACCAAAAGATACTAGTTGCTGTAGTTGTTTTCAATAACATCGATAAAATACTGTCCCAGTTCCCTTTTGAGAAGTTATGAATAATAACTCGAATGTATTCTTTGAGTTATTCTTCGAGAATACATCTTTATACAGTGCAAAATTAGCCTCGATTTCAATATCTTTCTTTTTATGTATTTTTTAAGCTACCATAATTTACATGCAAACTTCAGCAGATTTTTTAAAATTATATGCTGGGCTGAGACAATTATATTACAGAAAAGGTCTTGTAGTCTAGTTGAGTCGTCTAATCTAGTGTAGACTAGTCTTACCTAAGGTAAAAGACTTAACGAATCGGATCAATTTTAGTCTGGTCAAGTTTAATCTAAGTTGGTCTAGTTCAGTTTTGTCAAGCTTAGTCTAGTCGAGCCGATATTTATATTGTGAAGGCTTGCCTAATCTAGTCTAGTCAAAACAGATAAATTAACCTATTTTAATTTAGTCTCGTTAAATCTAATTTTATTTGGTCTAGTATAAACCAATTTATTCCAAAATAGCGCAAATTTAGTCGGGTCTAGTCTAATGCATTTTATTACAAAATATTTAGTCTGGTTTAGTCTAATCTAATCTATTCTATTCCAAAATATCCTCTTTTAGTCTCGTCCACTCTAATATAATCTAATTCAATATAGTGCAAATTTATTCTGGTATAGTCTAATCTAGTCTAATCCAAATATCGCAAATCTAATCTAGTATATGTAGTCTAATCTATCTATTCCAAAATAGTGAAAATTTACTCTGGTCTGGTCTAATCTCATCTATTCCAAAGTAACGGCAATTTTCCCTGTTCTGGTCTAATCTCATCTATTCCAAAGTAACGGCAATTTTCCCTGTTCTGGTCTAATCTATTCCCAAATTAGCGCAAATTTAGTCAAGTCTAATATATTCCAAAATAACTCAAATTTAGTCTATCTAGTCTAATATATTACAAAATAGCGCGAATCTTGTCTATTTTAGTCTAGTCTAATCTAGTCTATTCAAAAATAACGTAAATAATATATACAAATGGGCTATGCTAAAAAAATATTTTGTGGTATTCTTTCACTCATTTGATATAAAAAACAATAGGAAATAAAACTACTAATAAATACTTACGAATCCCTGCTTGACCGGTTACCCAGGAGAGCCTAAGGAAAAGCATCACCCCCCAGATATTGAGCAGACATCGAATCAAGACTCCCTTCACCCAACCGAATTTGGAGGCTGCTTCCGTGATAGGATGATCACCCGCTCCGCCCGCGGCTTCCTCAGGGCATGAGTTGGTGTCACTAGCATCCGCCTGTCGGGAAAATAAATGGAGGCTAGTTTCTTCAACTAGGAGCTAGACGGGGGGAGTGGAGAGGAACAATGCTGAGAAAATAAGTTAAAGACGGTAGAGATCTCATGCGGGTGTCGATGCAGTAGGGGTAGGTAGGGAGGGGGGAGTTAGAGGAGAATTTAAAAACATATATAGATGAAATGCTTTAGAGCAGATTAGGGTTGGAGGAGCCCCCGAACCGGTATGATTTTTTGGATTCATGTGATTATTATATAGAGCAAAATTTCCCGGATTTCACTGCGTTACATTTCATCACCTTGTACGACCCGCAACTCGCACTAAGGCAGGTCAGGGAGGGTCAGTAATTAAGCAGAAGACCGAGTTTCCGCGTCTTTGCCAGTTTTGCGAGAGTGTTTAAACTTAGTCACGCTCTAAGACGCGCCGCTAATAATACGAGCTTGATAGTCTTAATTCTACACCATGTAGAAAAACGACGTACAGCTGACACTATAAGTCCATTATTCTTATCCCCAACCTTTGGAAAAAGAATTGGAGAGGCAAAGCGTCAGATTTTTTAGAAGATCCGGCTAAAAATTTGCTGACCTTATATCTACAAACAAAGAATCCAAAACCTGGGATTCTACAAGTCAATAGGGACCATGGTCAAAAATAATAACGTGACGTGTGGTCATCATTAGCTTTTAAAATAGTAATCTTTATTATCGACTTGCCTTCGAGCCTTTATTAACTTATATGTGTATAAAGAGAATGAGTTTTTATGTGTTTAACCTAATCTAATTATCTTTTTTATACTGAAGGAATTGAGACAGCAAAGAATGCTCAAATCAAACAGAGACTCTATGAAGGGAGAAAACACAAAAACGAAAAAAAACAAGATGGAAAAACATCAAAGAGAAGTGTTAGTGGACTTGTATTCTCAGGACATAGTAGACAGGCTTCTTAAAGAGAGACAGGTTATATGATTCAGGAAATAAACACAAAGCAGAACAAGAAATGATGTTAAAACAATGAAGAAAAGCGGTAATGGAATGGCATTCGCAGGTGATGGTAGATCTGCTTCTTAAAACGAGCAGGTTATATAAGATTCAGGAGAGGAGTAGCGGTAAAATAGCTCCATATTCGAGTTGTGAAGTGAGCGAAGTAATTATCAAATCGGGTTTAGTTTGTACCCTGGGTTCCCTATTCTTACAGCAATTATGTGAATAGGGAGCCTGGAGGATAGTGCATAGACGGGAGAGTAGAGGTGGCATATATTAAGCCACCTCAAAAGAGAAATACACCTAATTCAATTAAAATAATTGGATCAAATGTGCAGCAATGTTTGAATAATTTAATAATTGGCTTTCAATAGAACAGGATTTAGTTCAATAGAGTTAGTTATAAACTTGAAGTCACTGAACGTTTAAGTTTGACCATTAGGAGAAAGACTTGAAACTTGATGAGTGTAAAGGGTGCGCATTAAATACCCTATGTGATTAGATTCGTTTTAGACTCAGAATTAGCCCGTGAATAAGAGGGCGGGTCAAACTAGCTTATAGATATGGACTCAGTGGGTAATTTATTTCCTCTTCTCCGAAGATGATTTTTCCTTAGTGTTCCTTTACCCCGTAAGGGGCGCGGCGATTTGCCTGCCTGGCCTTCTTGCTGATAGGATTTAGCGCCCTGTCGGGCCCCATCTTAGCCTCTTCTCCTTCTTTCTGACACACGTGTCTTCTTTCCCTGCTTCCTCACTTGCCCAAAAACCTCTACCACGACTTTCTCTGGCCGGCCTCTAATTTTACAGGGTAGATGCTGACCAGCTTCCTCTCAGCCTAACATCTCGGATCGGAGCTGAGGAGGAAGGGGACAACGTCCCTTCAACCCTGATTTTTTTTTTTAATTGGGGGCTATCTGGCGACTGCCAACTTAGACATAAGTTGCCGTAAACAAACAGCCTAGTTCTAGGCTACTTTAAAAAATTGAACAGGAAACATCAATAAAAAGAAATAACAATAACAAAACAATAACAAAAACAACAACAACAATTAAACGGGGTTAAATGAAAGGGAGAAGGCCGGCCTCCTTAAAAATGTCAACAAGTCCACCAGTCAAAGTACACGCACTCGTCCCGAGTACAAGATACAGGCGGTAGCGACCCCGCCCATCCCGGTACCGGGACAGGTGTCGTGCGCGAAGATCACCCAGACTGGGACATTCGACAAGAATGTGCCGAACAGTCTGAGGGACGACGCAGTCTTTGCAATAGGGCGCAGGCGAGCGCTCCAACAAATAGCGATGCGTCACACGAGTGTGGCCGATTCGGAGACAACAGAAAGCAACCTGAAGCCGCCGCGGCATTGGGGGATAGGTCGATGGGAACAGTCGCGGAGCAATGGCACGCAACTTTAAGTTCCCTTCGACCGTCTCTTATCTTCGTTGCCAAGCAGTCCGAAGAGCTGCCCATATTCCTGCCATGTAGTCAGTGTGAGGAAGAGCAAAACGCTGGTCCGGTCGCAGAGTTCTCGTGGACTCTTTGGCGCCCTCATCGGCGCGCTCATTCCCCGCAATTCCTACATGTCCAGGAACCCAGCAGAAGATAATCTCGACATCTGCCTGGCTAAAACCGTAGGGGCACGGATTTAGCGAACTAGCGGATGCGGAGATTCCAATACCCCGAGAGCCCTCAGGGCACTTTGTGAGTCACTATAGATCACAATCCGGTCCCCGAACCGGGCACGTCGCGTAATTTCCCGTACCGAGTGGTGTATTGCCACCAGCTCGGCCGTGAAGACAGACGCAGCGCATGGTAGAGCCCCGCTGACTTCAAACAGAGGGAATACGGCGTGGAAGCCGACCCCCTTTTGGGACTTGGAGCCATCCGTATACACTGGCACGGTACCAGCGTGACACGATGTGTGCTCCAAAAAGGTCGAACGCAATACTCCCGGCGCAGTACAAGCTTTGGGAGCAGAGGCGTGGCGACAAATAGCCAAATGTGGTACCCTCCAGGGTGGCGTCCTGGGCAGAACCAGGGGCGGCACCGGCCCGAGAGCTATATCTACATCTCGAAGGAGTTTCCTGGCCCTAAACCAAAAGGGCTTAGGGTATGACTGGCGTCTCTCGGCGGCATAGGCACCGTCGAGATCAGCTGCGGATGCAGTTAGAGCTGTTGGCGACTGAGAGAGGCGCCGGGCTCGCGCGTACAGGCGAGTGATGCACTGCACGCGGCGTAGAGCGAGTGGCATCTCCCCAGCATCGACCAACAGGCTCACAATAGAGGAAGTGCGGAAGGCACCGGTCGCAAGGCGAAGGCCGGTGTGGGGGATCGAATCCACCTTCCGCAATAAACGCTCGGCTGCGGATGCATAAAACTCGCATCCGTAGTCGAGCTTCGAATGAACAAAAAATCGATAAAAAAATAAGGCAGTAGTCCTATCAGCGCCCCAAGCGCTGAACGTCACGGAACGGAAAATGTCCATGGTACGGGTACAAGAGACCCTAAGGCTGCGAATATGAGCCTCCCAGGTGAGGCGTCGGTCGAATAAGGGACCAAGCAAACGGTGCGACTTAACCACATCCAGGCGCACCCCATTAAGAAAAAAATCTGGGTTGGGGTGAAGCCGTGGATGGCGGCAGAAGGCAACCACCTTAGTCTTGGCCAAAGAAAACCAAAACCTGTGCGCTTCGGCATGGCGAGAGACGCGGTTCAATGCCTGTTGGAGTCGACGCTCTAGAGTTGGCATCTGGGCCGCTCCAAAAGAGATCGAAAGGTCGTCCACGTAGAGCGTATCGAGAACATCTTCCGGCAGCACCGAGGTGATGCCGTTGATGCTCAGGGCAAAGAGTGTGACACTGAGGACACTTCACTGCGGGACCCCCTTTTCCTGCTCCTTTGGGCCGGAGAGGGCTCCCCCCACCTGTACGCGGAATCGACGATCTCGCAAAAATTCAGATATGAACATTGGGAGGCGTCCCCTCGCCCCCATCGTGTGGAGAGTCTTTATGATACCGTATCGCCATGCGGTATCATAGGTCTTCTCCAGATCAAAAAACACCGTGGCGTAGTGCTGTCTTCGAAGAAAAGCCTCGCAGACGGCATTTGTCCAGTCGGAGAAGAGCATCCGACGTGGAGTGGAACTTACGGAAACCGCACGATGCAGAAGACAGATGGCCTCCGCTGTCCAGGAAATAGGCTAATCTAACATTTACCAATTTCTCCATCAACTTTCACACGCAAGAGGTTAGAGAGATTGGACGAAAACCGGTCGGAGTAGAGTGATCTCTCCCCGGCTTGCGAAAGGCGAGCACAGTAGCGAATCGCCAGGAGTCTAGGAGAATACCTTTCACCCAGATCCTGTTGAACAAATTTAACAGAAAGGCCATGCCTCGCTCACCCAGGTGTCGAAGCATGGCGTGCGGAACATCGTCCGGACCATAGGCGGTGTTCGCGCACGAAGCGAGAGCGGAACGCAACTCACTCACAGTAAACTTGTCGTTGAAGGGTTCTCCGCCTCTGGAGGTAAAGTCCAGCCGGCGGCCTTCCGCGACATCACGACGTGCATTGAATGCTGGCGGAGCAGCATCCCGCCTAGAGAATGCGGAAAAAGCGGTCGCTAAGGATTCCGCCACGGACGCGGGGTCCGAGATTGCGGTCCCATTCTCCTGGAGAACGGGAGCTGGGTCCTGCGAGAACTTGCCCCGAATCCTTTTGACTCGCTTCCACACCTCAGCTAAAGGGGTCTTCCCGTTAAGTAAAGACACGTATGCCTGCCAAGAAGAGCGGTGGGCGTGCTTTGAAATATACCGGAACCTAGCCCTAGCCCGACGAAATTCAGCGACAGTGAAATCGTTCGGGCGGCGCTTATAGTGCATGTAGGCATAACGCTTCTGTTTGAGGGCCGTCTCACACTCGGCCGTCCTAGTAATAGTTGTCAGGCCCACGGCGCTGAGGTTGCCGGAGAAGAACTCAACGGCCTCAGCTACCGACCTAAACTCCTTGACTGAGATAGAGAAATCAGTCATTTCCTGAAATGCAGGCCACCGCGCCCGCGCCAAGCACCATCGATGTGGTCTCTCAGGCGGCAGTTGCCCTGAAAATGATATTTGAATGGGAAAGTGATCACTACCATGGAGGTCATCGACCACCCCTCAATCAAAATTAGGCTGTGCATACCAAGAGCACAAAGATAGGTCAAGGCAAGAAAATGAAGCGGTTCTCGGACAGTGATGCGTAAACTCATCCACGTTTTTGACACCTATCTCAAGCTCTTCGATCAGACCGGCAAGGACTTGTCCCCTGAGATTTATGGAGTAATCTCCCCAGAGAGGATGCCTGCCGTTTAGATCTCCAAGCAAGAGATAGAGCCTCGGCAACCGTGCCACGAAGCGGCGGAAGTCCCCCGCGTCGAAGTCAGCTGACGGTGGAATGTACGCAGAAATGATAGTATACCTCCTATCCAAGTGCAGCTGCACAGCCACTGCCTGAAAGGAGGTATCTAAAGAGAAAGGAAGAACGGAGACATCATGCCGGGTGTAAACCGCGCATCCCCCAGCCCGGCCATCCCGCGGTGGTGGGGTCGCAAGACCCTTATACCCCGGGAGGGCAGGAAAGGGGCACGCGCCTAGCTAACGGGGAACGGGACGAGACGAGCCTCCGCAGCTCCCAATTGGCCCGGAGTCCACGGCAATTCCCTTTAAGGAATATGCCCTCCAGGCCTAGCTCGGAGGAGACGCGGGGGCCCTCCTCGAATTGAAGACCCTCACGGGAATGGCCGTACGCTTCCCCGGGGCAGAACCCCGGGCGCTGTTGGCCGGACAAAGCGCTGGAGGCGCTGTCGCCTTCGAGGACTTATGTGGGGAGGTTGGGCTCGCCATGCGAGTGTTTTCCTCCCTCCGCCTCGAAACCTTAGGCGGGCGTTGTGGCTTAGGAGGCGGGGGGGCCCTCTTTTCGAGGAACCACCATGTCCGATCCACTCGCTTCACCTCGGGGCGTGGGCGAAGGAGCCGAAGCTCCTTTTTTGCTGTGCTCCTTTCAGGGGACAGCTTTAGGAACCCCCACAGATGGCCTAGCGACCATCTTCAGGGGTGTTGCCTCCTGTGAGTCTAACGACTCGGTGGAGGCGCGTGGCCGCTTCGCCTTGCGGGAAACGGTCACGCTGGGGGAAGAGCGGGGAGCCCTGGTTTTAGCCGGGGCTGAGTATGAACCCTTTTTGCCGCCAGCTTTACCAGGGGAGCGCCCGGGTTGGGTAGAGCCCGTAGAAGGGCTCCGAATGGGCGCGGAAACAACTATGCTCGTTGGCCTGGATGGGGCAGGAGCACAGGGTGCCTTTCTAACTACTGAGGCATATGACGTCCCAGGCAGAGCCGGGCGCGCCAGGACCAAGTCCTTAGCCTCGCGGAATGAGAGTCTAGCCTTGGCCTGAACGGCCAGGATTTTTTTCTCAAGGACATATGCACCACATTGCTTCGAAGAAGCAGGGTGCGGCTCTCCGCAATTGACACACTTGGCCACACACGATTTGGACTTATCGTGTGCGACCTTGAAGCAATTTACACAGACTTCGGGTGACCCCGACTTTGCACGTCTACATGAGTGATTTGTATGGCCGAAGCGGTGACAGTAATAGCACCGCCTTTGCAGTGGCACGAATTCCTTCATGCGGTAGCGGTACCAACCAGCACGCACCGACTCAGGGAGCTTGTCACAGTCGAACGTGACGAAGAGTGTA
This sequence comes from Ceratothoa steindachneri, assembly GCA_963969495.1. Lineage (NCBI taxonomy): Eukaryota > Metazoa > Arthropoda > Malacostraca > Isopoda > Cymothoidae > Ceratothoa > Ceratothoa steindachneri. The sequence continues at coordinate 154,415,549 of OZ018319.1, forward strand.
GGGGTGGGTTTCGAGGCCCCTCCCTGTTTTCCTATCACACGTTCGACCTTGACCGCCTCATGGCCGGCCAGCTCTAGGGTGATGTCCTTAATGGAGTAGTCAACGAGTTCCCTCGCATAAACTACTCCTTGCACAAAGTTCATGGTAGAGTGCGGCGTCACACTCACCGGGGTGCCATGAAGTGTTTGAAGAGCACTTATCTTGGCCGCCTCGGCGAGATTCGCCGCATTCGCCAGAAGGCTCCCGTCCGAGAAACGGGTCACCTTCGGCTCTCTACCAATTGCACTAGCTAATCCTCTCCTCTGATGGATCATGTTGCCCTTGGACATCATGGTGCTATCAGTGGAGCGAATAACGAGGAAGCGTTTGAAGCCAGTGGGCTCGAAAACGCCAGGTAACCTCTGAATGAGGGGTTCCGATGTCATCGAGGCTCCGCCCTGTGCACTCTTGGTCTTAGTCATGGGCTTCTCAAACGGGGGGGTAGAGGGGCCGGATGTGCCGATCTTGGCTAGGTCGCCTACCAAAGTGGTAGCAGACCCATCCGTCCCTGCAGCCCCCGCGGATGGAGAGGAGCCCCGAGTTTTCTTTGTCTTTCTAGTCTTTTTCTTTTTTGGAGAGGAGGGCGGGGAATGAACCCGCTTCTCACCTCCGCCGGCAGAAGCCCCTATGCGAGATGGGCCGGCCTCAGCCAGGTCCCTTTCCGAAATGGAGAAGTTCCTGGTTGTCGTGGGGGCAACTGTCGGAGGAGAGCCCTCCCCTCCTTGTATTGCCTCGGAGCTCTCAGCCGTTTGAGGAGGACCTTGCATATGGGCGGACTCGGGTTCGGTGCTTGGAGCCGAGCCCGGATTCCTCCCCATGGAAGGCCCTACCGTCTGAGGCTGGTTTTCCTCAAGGACCCTGTCTATCACAAGAAGGCCCTCCAGTTGGCCATTTCCTCCAAGGACATCGCAGGTCCCCTTGGCAGCGTCAAGAGTCATTTGTGGGGAGGCACAAGCCTTAACCCTGGCAAAGTTTAATATCCTTGCCAGCAGGTCTTTTGAGGCAAGCGACCGAAGGGGCCTGGCTTCCCTCTCCCCCCTAAGGAGGTTTGCCCTACCGAGCCGCTTCGATGTGGAGCGGCTGGCTAAGGGCTGCCTGCTGGCTTTGGTGGCAGTCACCTTGGAAAGAAAAGAGGGGACTGCCACTGGAAAAGGGAGTTGCCCGTAAGCACCTCCAGAGAAGGGGGTGAGGGGGAGTCCCCTTCACCCGTAGGCGTAGGAGAGGAGTAAGCCTCCTCTCCAGTTAAAGAGATATGGAGGGTCCCTTGCGCACGCACAGGAGGGGGGACCTCCATTTTTTTGCTAGAGCTGCCCGAGGGCGGCTCCGTCGCTGTTATAGGGGAAGTTGGGCGTTGGTTTTTTATTTGTTTTACATACATGGGCATGTTGACCCTCTTTTTAATATGGGACGCAATAGCTCATCACCTCTTGCAGTTGCCCGCACTGCGAGAGGTGCTTACAAGCCCGGCAGAGCCAGGCGCCGCCATTTGGGACCACCCCTCCCGCCTGGTGGCCTGGCAGTCCATCGGCATGGCGGCTTCACCTTGGACACGGCGTAAAATTGATAGAATGTGAAGAGGAGAGGAAAGGGGATGTGAGAAAGTTATGGGTGGGGATGAAGAAGGTTGTTAAAGAAAACCCATCCCGAACCGGAGCTCAGGGGTTAGGGAACAATGTCCCCTCCCCCCTCAGCCCCAATTCGGGGTGGTTGGCTTGAGAAGAAGGTCAGCATCTACCCTGTGAAATTAGAGGCTGACCAGAGAAAGTTGTGGGAGAGGTATGAAAAGCGACGAGGTAGGGGAGAAATCGGGCTATCTGAAGGAAGGAAGAGAGGCTAAGCTGGGCCCGGACGGAGCGCTGGATCCCGTCAGCACGGCGGCCAGGATGGCAAATCGCCGCGCCCCTTACGGGGCCTTCAACCCTGAGATTCGGTTTGGTATGGTATGTTTTTAACAACCTGCTTCACCTCCACCTTCACCTGCTTTGCATTCCCTTTCACTATCTATCATTTTTTACCCCATGCCCAAGGTAGAGCCGCAATGCCGGTGGGCTACCAGGTTACAAGGCGGGAGGAGTGTCCTCAAATGGCGCCGTATTCACCCCTCGCAGAGCGGGCAATTGCGTAAGGGGATGAGTGTGTGCATTATGTCAATTACAAAGGGTCACCATACCCAAAGATAAGTCTATACAAAAAATTCTTCTCTCCCTTTACCTTTCCCTCTACCCTTATTGGAGCCGCCTTCGGGAAGCCCCACTGAAAAGATTAAGGTTCCCCTCTACTGTGCTTTTTCAGGGTACCATCCAAATTTCTTCTACCGGAGTGGAGGTTAACTCCTCTCCTTTGCCTATGGGTACTTTCCAACGGGACTGCCAAGAAATGATTGTGAGTTGTTCTAGATCTCTCTTACCTGAACATTCCATTTTCTTAATAAATGGAGCTTTGATTAAGAAGACTAACCAGCTTAAGCTTTTGGAAGTAACTCTAGATTTGAAACTCAATTTAGAAACTCATCTAAGATACAAGCCTCGGGATATCTCGCAGAAATTAGGCATTCTTGGTAAATCTAAGAAAATTTATGTGGATGATGATGTTCTTCGCAAGTGTTTTTTTTCTTTTATTCTACCTCATTTTGAGTATTGCTCTGCTGTATAGAGTTCTGCTGCAGATTCCCGACTGAGATTGCTCGATCGTGCATTTAATTCTGTAAAATATCTATATCAGATTTGGATTTAGACATTTGGTATCTTAGAGATGCTGGAGCTCTTTGTATTTTTATTTAGAGTAGTGAATGATGTGAATCATCCTCTGCATAAATCTTTGCCGAGATTTTATCAACCAGCCAGAGTTACTAGGTATTCTGAGCATATGTAGATTGCGGAATACTTTGCCCACAAATATTGTGACTGCTCCTACGCTTGATAAGTTTAAAAGATTGGTAATGTCTTTTTTTTGCGTAACTGTGGGCCTGTTTAATTCTTTTTCCTTTCTTTCTTGCTGTGCTTTGACCTGCATTCACACCTGTTGGTGGTATAATTTCCTAGAATTTTCAGTGTAGTTCTTTGCATGGTTTATATAATAATAATAATAAAATATGCACAAGCAAATCTAGTGCGATCGACCAAAATTCCATTTTAGTTTGGTAAAGATTTACTCGATTACACTAAAATCCAGTTAGACAATGTACCACTGAAACCAGGATCAGAGAATCAGGTATTTACCAGAGTTTATAATCATTAAAAGTGAAAGCGACATTTTATGATTGTTAGACGACATGACTGAACATGACCCTGATAAGAGACTCGAATTTTGTGAATGGTTTTCATTTATGGAAGTCGAAAACTTACAGTTTGTCAAAAAAATCGTGTGATCCGATCAAGGTAGCTTCAAGGAGAATTTTAGAACCGCAAATCGACACGAGTGCAGGTTTCGGAAATTTGATATTCACACGTTCATCTTGATAAGAATGTTAATTAATATGGACTAACAGTCTGGTGTGGTTTATCACCCAAGGGTTTGTTTAGGTCATTTTCATTTAATGAGGCAGTTACCGGTCACACATATTTCTCCATGATACAGATAGAAATTTTACTTGCAGTTAGAGCGTTGTTTGGAAACGACCTTGACTTTCAAAAAGGTGGAGCCCCAACTACTTTCCTCTCAAAATGATTCTGATGTCAGAAGGTACCTCGATGAAACGTTGCTTAACCGTTTGATAGGACGAAGAGGAAGCAATGAGTATCAGCCACGTTCACCGGACTTGGCTCCCTTGAATTTTACTTGTGAGGCCGCCTGAGGGATGTAGTTTATGTACAAGACCTACAACCCTCAAACACCTGAAACATGTAATTAGGAACAAATGCGGGACCATTGCATCATCTACATTAGCCAATGTCTGCGAATCAGTTATTCGACGGTGTTGAGTTTGTATCGTGGAATGAGTTCTTAGTGTAAGTCTAAAAGCAAGCTAATGGGTGAGTAGACGGCGTTCGGTCCTTGGGCTAAGCCATTACGTGGCTTTGATAAAACAAAGACAGGTTATACAATACATACAAAAGTGGATGCATGACGCTAAAAGATATTTTGAGCACGCGAAGTTGATTAAATTTCATAAAAAACAACTCGATATAACATTATACTTACTTAGATCACTTTTACATTTCATTGGCAATTGCTATAACAATATATTATTGTTGTTCTTTTCCAAAGATAAGATATATAATGTTATAAAGAGCATATAGTCTTGTGGGGACAGTTTTTATATTTCTTTCCAAAATCACGAGTTGTTTTTACTGATTTTAAATCAACATTCGTTTTTATCCCTTAGCCCGTTGAATAGACATTATGGCGGAAATCCCGGAAACTTTTCCTCAGATTGGACGCAGTAGGGCATTTATTTTCCTTTTCCATTCCCGAATAATGTTTCCTTTTTAAAGCTTCGGAAAAAGAAATTTGGAGACGTTTTTAAAGGTATTTCGTCATCCTAAATATATTTAATTGTAGGCAGTTTCTCATAAGGGAAATTTATATTTTACTTCAAGTTTAAGAAAATGTTTATGGTGTGGTTACATTGAATCTCTCTAAATGAAGTTCCTGTAGCATTTTAAGTTTCTTTTTTATACAAATATTTATTGATTGTGCCTGAGTGCAATTAGAAGAGGGCTATTCAAGAGAAGAATTAAAATGAACACTTGATAGAGTTTCAATATACTGTGATTTTATTTTTTACATACCAGTTTCGTGTTGATTAAGTCTCCCTATCCACCTCTAACTAATATAATAAGTGTTTGTTGTATAAAACATGGTAGAAACACGAAATGTAGACGGCTTTTGACATGGGATTTTAAATAAGCTCACATACCATTAATTAATTACTTTCTTGCAGGTTTTATAGAGCTATCAAATTGCTTTGAGAGACAGGCAGTTTTCTGCTATGAATGAGACCCACCCAGCTCCGATCCTCAAGGGCACCAACCCTCACCAACAACGCGATGAACGGTGTTCATGCAAAATCTAAGGAGAAGTGCCAGACAACTTGATTTTAGGCCAAAGTGAGCCATGTGATCAGGCAAAAAATGTTGAAAGATGACCTGAAGCTTAGTCCATTCAATATAACTAAAGGAGATCTTTCTACCTTCACCAAAAAGAATAGAGTCTAAAGAGAAAAGCTATTCCTACAAAGGCTACTTGATGACTCAACGGTTGCAGCTCTGTGAATGAATGAGAAGCTGTGTTTGATCAAAAGGCTTTTACCAAATTTTATCAAAAGTGTCGAAGTTCAGAAGTGCAAACTGAAAAAAATGCTGGGCGGAAAGACTTGAAACGCTGCGCGTCACTTAGGCTCAGATCATACGTACACTTCAATCTACCTAGCCACAATGAGACTTTTCGCGCATTAATTGATATCATCGACCACTTCCCTCTTACACAACATGTGTCATCCCCAACACATATACATGGTAATATCCTTGACTTAGTCATCTAGAACCTCCATATATCTAATCTAACAGTAAGTGACCTTTCTAATACGATTTCCGACCACTTCTTGGTCAATTTTAAATTCCCTTCCACCTTCTTACTCGCTCGTTCCGAGATCCTACTCATTTCCGGCGACTATCATCAATTGGTGCTACTTTTTAACGATGTTGTTTTTGTCCTACCTCCTATTAATACTACTGCTTCACCTGACCAAACCTTAAACTCACTCAAACTCAATCATTACCTGCCTGCCTTGACGTGCACGCCTCACTTATTAATCCTTCTTCAAACCGCCATCACTGTGCCCATTGGTTCACCATGGAACTCTTTCGTTGAAGGAGGTCCTTACGTGCCCATGAACGTGCACTTCGTAATGAAGGCTCCAGTGGGCAAGACATGACCTCCCTCTTACTTGCCTATCGCCTTGCTACTTCGACTTAATCTTCCAAATTAAAAACATCTAGCTATTGCCCTATCTCACAGCTTCCATTCCTCTCTAAGATCCTCGAGATAGTGGTTTTCTCTCGCCTTAATGACCATATATTTAACTGCAATATCGACAAAACGTACCAATCTGAGTTCAAAGCGAAGCACTCTGCTGAAACCGCTCTTCTTAATGTTTCAGCCGGTTTACGTAGAGCTGCCGATAGGGGTTGTACATCCATTCTAGTCCTCCCTGACCTCTCCTCTGCTTTTGACACCATCGACCATACTGTCCTCCTTGATCGTCTTCAAACTTTCCTTCGTCTCTCGGCCACTGCACCTGCTTGGTTCTGCTCATACCTCGCCTCCTGCACTTAGTCGGTCGCGCTCGATAACCTCTCCTCCGAGCCCGCGCTCATTCATTTTGGGGTACCTCAGGGCTCAGTCCTTGGTCCTCTCCTCTTTCGCATCTACTTACTTTTTCTTGGCTCCCTTCTTCGCGATTTGGGCCTGTCCTTTCACCTCTATGCTGATGACACTTAGATATACCTTTCCTCATCCCCTGTGTCCTTCGCTCAATCAATTACTAAGCTCCTTTCAGCCTACGCCTCTATAAACGAATGGCTGTCTGCCAACTTTCTTAAACTTAACCACGATAAAACTGAAGTTCTCCTTGTTGGTACCGCTTCGATGGTGGAGAAATCTAAAGCTCTCTTCCCCTCCCTTAACCTTGGGGAAACCAATGTCGCCTTCTCTGTTACCGTCAGTAATCTTGGTGTTATTTTCGACGAGCAGCTCTCGTTTAAACCGCACATCCATCGTATCTGTAAGTGTTCCCTCGGTTTCCTACTCAACTTTTCACGTGTTCGATCCCATTTTTATCGACGAAGCCTTGAGATTGCTATTCATGCCTTCGTCACCTCACGCTGAGACTACTGCAATTCTCTTCTAGTGAATCTCCCTTCTTCGTCACTTCGCCCCCTATAACTAGTTCAAAACTAGGCTACCCGGATCCTCATTCGCCGCCCCAGGTTCTCTCCTTCGATGCATATGTTGCAGGAGCTACACTGGTTACCTATTCGCTTCAGTACCCACTAAAAAGTTCTTCTCATCACCTACAAGCTCCTAAACTTCGAGGCTCCACCTGATCTCTCGTCTGCCCTCTCCCGTCGTCAAACTCCTCGGGCACACCGGTCTTACCTCGCTCCCATCCTGAGCACTCCTCGTTCTGTCCTCTGCTCGATGGGTGACCGTTCTTTCTCAGTTTGTGTTCCTAGACTCTGGAATGCCCTTCCTGCCGAAGTCCGATCCTCTCGCTACTTTTAAACGTTTCCTGAAGACTCATCTCTTCAGAATTGCCTTCTCTTACCTGTAAACAGTTTGTGCTCCTAGACTCTGGAATGCCCTTTCTGCCGAAGTCCGATCCTCTCGCTACTTTTAAACGTTTCCTGAAGACTCATCTCTTCAGAATTGCCTTCTCTTACCTGTAAACAGTTTGTGCTCCTAGACTCTGGAATGCCCTTTCTGCCGAAGTCCGATCCTCTCGCTACTTTTAAACGTTTCCTGAAGACTCATCTCTTCAGAATTGCCTTCTCTTACCTGTAAACAGTTTGTGCTCCTAGACTCTGGAATGCCCTTCCTGCCGAAGTCCGATCCTCTCGCTACTTTTAAACGTTTCCTGAAGACTCATCTCTTCAGAATTGCCTTCTCTTACCTGTAAACAGTTTGTGCTCCTAGACTCTGGAATGCCCTTTCTGCCGAAGTCCGATCCTCTCGCTACTTTTAAACGTTTCCTGAAGACTCATCTCTTCAGAATTGCCTTCTCTTACCTGTAAACAGTTTGTGCTCCTAGACTCTGGAATGCCCTTCCTGCCGAAGTCCGATCCTCTCGCTACTTTTAAACGTTTCCTGAAGACTCATCTCTTCAGAATTGCCTTCTCTTACCTGTAAACAGTTTGTGCTCCTAGACTCTGGAATGCCCTTCCTGCCGAAGTCCGATCCTCTCGCTACTTTTAAACGTTTCCTGAAGACTCATCTCTTCAGAATTGCCTTCTCTTCCCTGTAAACATTCTCTACCCTCGCTACACAACCTGCGCTTTGTGAGGGCTAACAGCCCTGAAGGGCGCATTATAAATACTTATTATTATTATTATTATCATTGTCTTTGACGCAAACAGCGATCACATTAAATATTAGTTACATCATCTTATAGCATGTATTTTTCTTTCGTTTTACTTTAAGCATTATATAATATATCATTGTCTTCTGAAAATGATTAAATAAATATATTTGTACACTTCGGGTTTCCACTCTGTATAACTTCTAATCCTTTTTGCTCTCCATATATCCGCATTTATTATAATTATTATTGATTTGTCTTTGTTACTCAATATTCATGGCAATTATTTGGGAGTTATCCCTGGATATGTAACTCAGAACTAAATTAAATTAAGAAAAGCATAGTGACTTAAACTTGAAAGTAAACATGAAAAACAATCAAATACTAACAAGTGTTTCGTGCAAACCACACAGAAACAATGCAACCAAAGATAGTAGAACATAGTCTACCTTGAATACTCTATCACACCCAAATCATTTCTCAGAAAACGGCACAAAGCTAACATCCATTGTAAAAACGTTATTCTCAACCTTTTAATTGCACAAACCAACGCTGAAATACCAAATATGATGGTGCTAATATGATCAAACCTAGCAATATCATCTGGAAAGTTCTCTAAGGCATTATTCTCTGTAAAGTTTATCTTTAAGATGGTCATTTATTTAAGAGTAATCGCGCTTTGTTTGGATCCTATCATCCTGAGTATTCGATAGTCCATTAAAACAATGGTGCTCTTCGGTCGCTATTGTTCTTCTCCAATGTTTTTCTTATCTTATATATAGCAGCCATGATCACGAAAATTCTCTTTTATGAAACGTAAATCAGGTGTCATTGACTTTAAAGCCACCCTATTTTATTCATATCATTTTATAAATTATGATAAATTTTTAATCTAAAATATCTTCAAATGATTTAATATAAAGATATTGAAAATAAAGGAATGAATAAGCTGATAACTTGAAATGTCCTATAAATAGAACACTAGACAGGATGAGGGTAAAATTATAAACATTTATTTTTTTACTCTCGCATTTAATTCTTTCTCTGTCAATTTTAACCCATGTGTCTTCAAGTTTTCATCTCGTCTACTCCAAGCTGTTGATCTGCGGCTTATGACATTGTTTTCCAAACTTTTCCAGAGGCGCATCGTAGATTTATGGGACCCTAGACTGTGAATGGCTACCTAGAGTCTTCCCACTGCCTTGAGGGGAGCGCTTTTCTTTATTTTGGAGAGGGCTTGTCTTAACTTTTAAAATAAGAACTCTTTGAGCAATTAAATTGACAACTCTCCCCACTGCCACTTTCCGAGCAGACTAAAGAGCTCCAACGAGAGTAGAAGCAGCTACTGTTAAAATCCCCGTTTATTTCGAACATACTCCTTTTCCGAGACTTCCCCAAATTCTTTCTGCAATTAAAATCTTCCTCGTCTACTCAAACTTTACAGCCTAATAAGTATTTTTATCTTTGTGTATGTGTTAACGGTAAGTCAATAAACTTTGTATCAACTGGTTTAAATAGACTGCCATTACGTACCACTTCAATCCTTATTGCTGGGATATTCGACCTCCAATAGAACAAAATCTTACAATAACTCAGCCACTCAAATATTCTCATCCGAGCGCTTTCTATCAAAAATTGTGCGTGCGAGAAAAAGAAATTTAGTGTTGCTGCCAAAGGATATGTAGGTTATGAAAGACGATCAAGAATTCAAAATTTCCCGGCGGGTTGAAAGTGGCATAAAAGAGTGGCACTCGTAAACCAGAACTTATTTCGAGCCCAAATACACCCTGTTTAACCCCAACCAAACTTTGATCATACTTTAACCAATAAAACACACCAATAAAGTTCGAACAAACTTGGCCCTTGCTTCTACCTCTCTCCGACACACATAGCACCCGAAGCATCACCAAAAAACCTTCGCCCCCCCCCCTTTCTACTTCCCCCCGACTCGCATAACACTCTAACCATCCTTTAATCTGAATTTCGACCCACACAACACCACCAACCAACTCAGACCAAGCTTCAACCTCGCTTCTACCTTATTCTGACCTACGTCACACCAACCACAACCATCATTTGACCTGACTTTCATTCTGCATAACACCAACCAACCCTAACCATTCTTTGACGTGGCTTTTGAGCTACAAAAATTGTTTGGGTGAGAGTGGCATCTTCAAAGAGAGGAGATATGAAAGTAAAGAAGCTTAATGGCAGAATGCCAAGTCTTCACCACTCTGCTGAGGTGCCTCATGCACTCAGCTCTTATCTCAACTTAGAGATATTCTTTTCCCTTAGAAGACATTTCATGCTCTGCATCCTTGTGTATGTGTGTATAATGTGATGGATCGACCTCTGCTTTATAGTAGATCATCTACAGGGTGGCGCAAAAGATTCGGAATTTTCAATGCTTGTAGCTGTCTGGCAATCCTTGATTTTTTTTTATTGCTAGCGTTTATGCATTCATTCATGTTGCCGAAATGAGCCTTTATCATGATTCGAATTAGCTTTCACTCGCTTGAGAGGGGAGGGCGTTACCACTCAGCTACGATGGACTAAAAGGAAACTAAACCAGAATTGTTGCCGAAGTAACAAATAACTGATTTTTCATGTTTTTTTCATAAGAACCCACCCCCGCAAGGAAGTATCACTTGTATCATGGGCAACCATACTGCAGCTGATATCTTGAATATTCGTGCCCTCCCAGCTTCACCATATCTTCCACACATCTTCACTTCCCCCAATATCACTAATTTCGTTAAAAACTCTTTTATAAACTTTATGGCATAAATGCCCTCGTTGGTATTCGCTTCTTAGTTTCAATGAAGTAATATTAATAAATCCTCCGAAATAAAACTCGGGTTTCGTTTCTTTTTAATCCAAGCTCAGTGGTAACGCTTATTTCATCACTTCGTGATGGAATTATTTTTTTTTATTTTTAAAGAACGTTTAATCCCCCTTTTCCTACTTTGTGGGTCTAGACAGGCGTGGAAAAGATAGAGATTTAAGAGATGCAAAATCGCAGCAGTGGGGACAGGAGGGCCCCAGTCCAGTCTCGTTAGACTGAAGATAGTAGCCAGCCACTTCAGAAAATCTGACTAGTCTTTGAAGAGATCGGCATTCAATCTCAGTCCAGTGTTCTTGGAATGAAGATAGAAGCTAATCACTTCAGAAATGGTGACTATTTTCTGAAGAGACTGGTTTTAAATTTCAGTCCAGTGTTCTTCGACAGATGATAGCCAGTCACTTTAGAAATGTTGACTAGTTTCTGAAAGGACTGGCCTTAAATTTAAGTCCAAAGTTTTTGGACGAAAGATGGTAGCCATTTACTTCAAAAATGCTCACTAGTTTCTAATGATACAAGCTAACACTTTCAGTCAATGGTCTTGTACTGAAGATAAAAGCTAGTCGCTTCAGAAAAGCTGACTACATTCTGAAGAGACTGGCTTCAGTTTGTAATTTAAGTCCAGTGTTCTTAAACTGAAGAGAGAAGCCAGTCACTTCAGAAATGATGAGTAGTTTCTAAAGAGACAGGCTTCAAACCTCAGCCGACTCTTCTTGATGGAAGATAGAAACCAGTCACTTCAGAAATTCTGACTATTTTCTGAAGAGACTGGCTTCCAATCTCAGTATAGATTTCTTGGACTGAATATGGAGGCCCGTCACTTCATAAACTGGTCTACTCAATAAATTCTTTCCGACGAATTCCGACATCCATGATTAATGACCGTATTCGTCAGCTGAGAAAAAGAATATGGTTCACGTACACACATAAGTAACACCAACACAAATTTCAGATCTCAACATTCACACAGCCCGCACATGCGTAAATTGTTCCTTTGCCTTGACTTGATAAATGAAATACTAACAATACATTGGAATACAATCAAATGCATTCCGTGCAATACAATTCAAATACAATACAATCCCATATGATATAAAAACCACGATGCAATACATTCTATGGACTACACTATTCCGCCATTCTTATCTATAATTCATCCAAACCCTCCAACACACTTTAATTTTGCTTGAGTTGCGTAACCTTTAACATTTGGGTGCGTTTTCAAATACTACGAAATAAAATATATACCATTTCGAGTTTCCTTTATAAAATCTAATCCAGTAATACATCAAGAAGTTTATTCAACACTTGGCTCCAATATCGTGAATCTTCCCGAGGCAGGAAAAACACTTTTAAACACCCAAAATAATAGGAAAAGGAGGCTGCCTTTTCGTTTCCTGATGTATCTCTTGACGGAGGTTTGCCATTCATCGATTCATTTGAGGAAGCGACGAACAGCCGGTGTTTTCCTTCTAACAAAAGGCGGCTTCTCACGCCTTGATAGACTCAAATAGATAGAATTAATGGCAGACACACTTTAAAATAAATTATTACTGGTATTAGGAAATATTCTATTCGAATTTCTCTTTAAGAAAATTTTAATAATGGAAAATATATTGCTAAGGAAAATTAATTGCACACTAAATAAAAATGAATATTACATGAACAGAGAATGAGTAATACGTGAAAGGATGGTGGATGTAGAAGAAAGAAGGATAAATAGTATAAAAAACGATATGAATAGTACCCAAAAGAATGAATAATTGAAGAAACGATAATGGATAATAAACAAAAAGGTAATGAATATTAAAAAAAAGATAGGTTTTTTTATATATATATCTCATCTGGCGACTGCCTTCAGGCAATAAGTCGCCGTAATCAAGCTAGCCTGAATCTAGGCTATATTAAAAGGCAAAAAAAAACAGAAAACAAACAAATTGGAAAAATATAGAGCGAGATCCGTGGATGGGGGGGGGGAAGCCCACCTTCTCCCTCCGAGGAAGTCCGCGATCCATAGTCAAATATTATATAACGGGGAGAAGGGCGGCCTCCTCCAAAAAGTCTAAAAGTCCACAGGACGGTGTGCACGAATCCGTCCAGAGTACAAGGGACAGGTGGTAGCGACCCCCGCCCATCCCGGTACTGAGGAAGGTAACGTGCGCGAAGATCTCGCAGACTGGGACATTCGACAAGGATGTGCCGAACAGTCTGGAGGACAACGCAGTCTTTACAGTAGGGCGCAGGCGAGTGATCGATCAAATGGCGATGCGTCACACGAATGTGCCCGGTTCGGAGACGACAGAAAGCAACCTGAAGCCGTCGCGGCATTGAGGGATAGGTCCATAGGAACAGTCAAGACGCAATGGCACCGAACTTTAAATTCCCCTGGACCGTCTCCCATCTTCTTTGCCAAGCAGCCCGAACAGCTGCCCGCATTCCTGCCATGTAGTCGGTGTGAGGAAGAGCAAAAGGCTGGTCCGGTCGCAGAGTCTTCGCGATTTCATTGGCACCCTCATCGGAGGTTCATTCCCAGCAATTCATAAATGTCGAGGAACCCAGCAGAAGATAATCGCAACATCCGCCCGGCTCGCCAAAACCGTGGCGGCACGGATATCGCGAACCAGGGGATGCGGAGATTCCAATACCCCGAGAACACTCATGGAGCTTTGTGAGTCGCTATAGCTCACAATCCGGTCTCCGAACAGGGCACGTCGCGTAATCTTCCGTACAGAGTGGTGTATTGCCCTAAACCAAAGGGCTTACTGGGTGTGACTGGCGTCTCTCGGCGGCACAGACTCCATCGAGATCAGCTGCGGATACAGTGAAAGCTGTTGGCGACTGATGGAGGTGCCAGGCTCGCGCGTACAGGCGAGTGATGCACTGCATGCGGCGAAGAGCGAGTGGCATCTCCCAGCATCGACCAACAGGCTCTCAATGGCGGAAATGCGGAAGGCACCGGTCGCAAGGCGAAGGCCGGTGTGGTGGATCTAATCCATCTTCCCCAATAGACGCTCGGCTGCGGATGCATAAGACTTGCATCCGTAGTCAAGCTTCGAACGAACAAAGGATCAATAAAAAGTAGGGCTGTAGCCCTATCAGCGCCCAAAGCGCTGAACAACACGGAACGGAGAATACCCATGGCGCGGGTACAAAAGACCCTAAGGCTGCGAATATGAGCCTTTCTGGTGAGGCGTTGGTCGAATACAAGACCAAGGAAACGGTGCGACACAACCACACCCAGGTGCACCCCTTTAAGAAACAAATCTGGGTTGGGGTGAAGCCGTGGATGGTGGTATAAGTGCACCAACTTAGTCTTGGCCAAAGGAAAGTGAAACCTGTGTGCTTCATCATAGCGAGAGACGCGGTTCAATGCCTGTTGGAGTCGACGCTCTAGAGTTGGCATCTGGGCAACGCCAAAAGGGGACTTGACAGCGTGCAAAACGGCTAGACTTTCTAGGAATAGTAGCGAGGCCCGTGGCGATGAGGTTGCCGGAGAAGAACTCAACCGCCTCATCTACCGACCTGAACTCCTTGAATGAGATAGAGAATTCAGTCATTTCGTGAAATACAGGCCACCGCGCCCGCGCCAAGCACCACGAGGTGGGCTCTCGGGCGGCAGTTGCCCTGAAAATGATATTTGAATGGGAAAGTGATCACTACCATAGAGGTCATCGACCAACCCCCAATCAAAATCAGGCTGTGCATCCGAAGAGCACAGAGATAGGTCGAGGCAAGAAAATAAAGCGGTTCTCGGACAGTGATGCGTAAACTCATCCACGTTTAGGACACCCATCTCAAGCTTTTCGATCAGATCAGCAAGGACTTGTCCCCTGGGATTTATGGAGTAATCTCCCCAGAGAGGATGCCTGCCGTTCAGATCTCCAAGCAAGAGAAAGGGCCTCGGCAACCGTGCCACGAAGCGGCGGAAGTCCCCCGCGTCGATGTCAGCTGACGATGGAATGTATGCAGAAATGATAGTATACCTCGTATCCAGGTGCAGCTGCACAGCCACTGCCTGAAAGGAGGTATCTAAAGAGAAAGGGAGAACGGAGACATCATGCCGGGTGTAAACCGTCCATCCCCCAGCCCAGCAATCCCGCGGTGGTGGGGTCGCAAGACCCTTATACCCCAGGAGGACGGGCAGGGGGCATGCGCCTAGCATGGTCCCCTGCAAAAAGATAGCTAACTTGGAACGGGACGAGACGAGCCTTCGCAGCTCCTCTGAGTTGTCCCGGAGTCCACGGCAATTTTATTGAAGGAATATGCCCTCCAGGCCTAGCTCCGAGGAGACGAGGGGGCCCTCCTCGAACAGAAGACCCTTCGAGCTACTCTCACCACCTCTAGGCATGGGCAAAGGAGCCGAAGCTTCTTTATTGCTGTCCTCCTTTCGGAGGACAGCTTTAGAAACCCCGGAAGATGGCCTAGCGACCAACCTCTTGGGTGTTGCCTCATGTGAGTCTAACGACTCGGTGGAGGCGCGTGGCCGTTTTGCCTTACACGAAACGGTAACGCTAAGGGAAGAGGGGGGATCCCTGGTTTTAGCCGGGGCTTGGTATGAATCCTTTGAGCCCCCAGCTTTTTAGCGGAGCGCCCGGGTTGGGTAGAGCCCGCAGAAGGGCTCCGAATGGACGCGGAAACAACCCTGCTCGTTGGCCTGGATGGGCCAGGAGCAGAGGGTGCCTTTCTAACTATTGAGGCATATGACGTCCAAGGCAGAGCCAGGCGCGCCAGGACCAATTCCTTAGCCTGGCGGAATGATTTTTTTTTTTTTTTTAAGGGGCTATCTAGCGACTGCCGACTTAGGCATAAGTCGCCGTAAACAAACAGCCTAGTTCTAGGCTACTTTAAAAAATTGAACAGGAAACAACAAAAAAAGAAATAACAATAACAACAACAAAGCAATAACAAAAACAATAACAAAACAACAACAACCACAATTAAACCTGGATAAATGAAAGGGAGAAGGCCAGCCTCCCCCAAAAAGTCAACAAGTCCACCAGTCAAAGTGCACGCACTCGTCCCGAGTACAAGGGACAGGCGGTAGTGACCCCACCCATCCCGGTACCGGGAAAGGTGTCGTGCGCAAAGATCACCCAGACTGGAACATTCGACAAGAATGTGCCAATCAGTGTGGGGGACGACGCAGTCGTTGCAATAGGGCGAAGGCGAGCGCTCCATTAAATAGCGATGCGTCACACGAGTGTGCCCGATTCGGAGACGACAGAAAGCAACCTGAAGCCGCCGCGGCATTAGGGAATAGGTCCATGTGAACAGTCGCGACGCAATGGCACGCAACTTTAAGTTTCCTTCGACCGTCTTCCATCATCTTTGCCAAGCATTCCGAAGAGCTGCCCGTATTCCTGCCATGTATTCAGTGTGAGGAAGAGCGAAACGCTGGTCCGGTCGCAAAGTCTTCGCGGACTCTTTGGCGCCCTCATCGGCGCGCTCATTCCCCGCAATTCCTACATGTCCAGGAACCCAGCAGAAGATAATCTCGACATCTGCCCGGCTCGCCAAAACCGTGGCGGCACGGATATCGCGAACCAGGGGATGCGGAGATTCCAATGCCCCGAGAGCAATCCTAGCGGAATAAGAGTCAATCCTGTGCCTGAACGGCCAGGATTTCTTTCTCGAGGAGATATGCACCACATTGCTTCGAAGAAGTACATTGCAACTCTCCGCAATTGACACACTTGGCCACACGACGATTTGGACTTATCATGTGCGACCTTGGAGCAATTTACACATACTTCGGGTGACCCCGACTTTGCACGTCTACATGAGCGATTCGTATGGCCGAAGCGGTGACAGTAATAGCACCGCCGTAGCAGTGGCACGAATGCCTTTACACGGTATCGGTACCAACCGGCACGCACGGACTCAGAGAGCTTGTCACAGTCGAACGTGACGAAGAGTGTAGGGGTGGGTCTCGAGGCCCCTCCCTGTTTTCTCATCACACGTTCGACCTTGACCGCCCCATGGTCGGCCAGCTCTAGGGTGATGTCCTCAATGGAGTAGTCAACGAGTTCCATCGCATAAACTACTCCTTTTACAAAGTTCTTGGTAGAGTGCGGCGTCACACTCCCCGGGGTGCCACGAAGTGTTCGAAGAGCGCTTATCTTGGCCTCCTTGGCGGGATTCGCCGCATTCCCTAGAAGGCTTTCGTCTGAGAAAGGGGTCACTTTCATCTCTCTACCAATTGCACTAGCTAATCCTCTCCTCTGATGGATCATGTTACCCTTGGACAACATGGTGCCACCAGTGAAGCGAATAACGAGGAAGCGTTTGAAGCCAGTGGGCTCGAAAACGCCAGGTAAGCTCTAAATGAGGGGCCTCGATGACATCGAGGCTCTGCCCTCTGCCCTCTTGGTCTTAGTCTTAGTCATGGGCTCCGCACACAGGGGGCAGAGGGGCCGGAGGTGCCGATCTTGGCTTGGTCACCTACCAAAGTGGCAGCACACCCATATGTCCCCACAGCCCCCGCGGATGGATAGGAGCTCCGAGTCTTCTTGGTTTTTTTAGTCTTTTTCTTTTTTGGAGATGAGGGCGGTGATTGAACCCGCTTCTCACCTCCGCTAGCAGAAGACCTCAGGCTAGATGGACCGGCCTCATCCAGGTCCTTCTCCGAAATGGAGAAGGTCCTGCTAGTGGTAGAAGCACCTGTCGGAGGAGATTCCTCGTCTCCTTGTAATGCCTCAGAAACCATAGCCCTTTGAGCAGGACCTTGCATAGGGGTGGATTAGAGGTTCGGTGTTTGGCGCCAAGCCCGGATTCGGCCCCATGGAAGGCCCTACCTTCTGAGGCTGGGTTTATTCAACGACCATGTGTGTCACAGGAGGGGCATCCAGTTGGCCATCCCCTCCCAAGACATCGCAGGTTCAGGTTGGCTGTATTGTCACTAGTCTTGTGTTGGGAGGCACAGGTCTTGACCCCGGCAAGGTTCAATATTTTTGCCAGCAGGTCTTTTGAGGAAAGCGACCGAAGGGGCCTGGCTTTCCTCTTTCCTCTGAGGGTGTTTGCCTTACCGAGCCGCTTACACAAGGGGCGATCTGTAATGGGCTGCCTGCTAGCTTTCTTGGCAGTCCCCTGGGAAAGAAAAGAGGGAACTGCCGCTGGAAAAAGGGAGGTGCCGGAAAGCACCTCCATAGAAACGGGTGAGGGGAAGTCCCCTGCACCCGTAGGCGAAGGAGAGGAGTAAGCCTCCTTTCTGGTTAGAGAAATATGGTGGGTCCCCTGCTCAAGCACAGGGGGGAAGGCTCCATTTTTTAGGTGGAGATGCCCGAGGGCGGCTCCGTCGTTGTTATAGGGGGAATTAAGGGGAGATGTTATATTTTTGCATCATTGGGCATGGTGACCCTCTTTGTTTCACGGGACGCAATCACTTACCACCTCTCGCAGTAGCCCGCACTGCAAGAGGGGCTTACAGGCCCGGCAGAGCCAGGCGCCGCCATTTGGGACCACCCCTCCCGCCTGGTGGCCTGGCAGTCCATCGGCATGGCGGCTTCACCTTGGACACGGCGTAAAAAAATATAGATTGCGAAGAGGAGAAGAAAAGGGATGTGAGGAATGTATGGTTGGGGATGAAGCAGGTTGTTAAAAACTAACCACCCTAGACCGGAGCTCAGGGGTTAGGAAACATTGTCCCCTCCCCCCCTCAGCCCCAATCCAGGACGGTTGGCTGAGAAGAATGTCAGCATCTACCCTGTGAAATTAGAGGCTGACCAGAGAAAGTTGTGGGAGAGGTTGTATGAAAAGCGACGAGGTAGGGGAGAAATCTGGCTATCTGAAGGTAGGAAGAGAGGCTAAGCTGGGGCCGGATGGAGCGCTGGATCCCGTCAGCACGGTGGCCAGGATTGCAAATCGCCGCTCCCCTTACGGGTTCGGACGGGGTGCTGAGTCTCGTCAGCACGGTGGCCAGGGTGGCAAATCGCCGCGCCCCTTACGGGGGGATAGTTGGCATCTAAGAAGGTCAGCATCTACCCTGTCAAATTAGAGGTTGATCCGAGAAAGTTGTGGGAGAGGTTTTATGAAAAGCGAGAAAACAGGTGGGTGGGAGGGGTTCAATCACAAGTTTCTGAACGAAGGAGAAGAGGCTAAGCTGGGGTCTGACGGGATGCTGAGTCCCGTCAGCACGGCGGCTAGGAAGGAACATCGCCGCGCCCCTTACGGAGTTTATGACTTAGTTGGAATTGCACATTTTATTTTATGAATTAATTGAATTCGTATATTTTGGTAAATTTCGGTAAATTTTAGTTAAAATAATACATTTTGTTTAATAAATTAGTTGAAATTATCCATTTTCTTTATATAATTCTTTGGAGGGTAATTATCTCTAATGAATTCGTGGAAAGAGTGAATTTTATTTCATGAATTATTTTAAAGGATACATTTTCTTTAATATATTAATTGAAAATGTATTTTCTTTAATTGATTAGTTGATGTTCAATTTTTTAATGACTTAGTTATAATTGTTATTTTTTAGTTAATTACTTATAGGGTGAATTTGTTTCACTTAATTAGTTGAAAGGTTACATTTTCTTTTTATAAATAAGTTGAAAAGCTACATTTTCTTTAATGATTTAGTTGAAAGTGTACATTTTCTTTAATGTCTTAGTTGAAATGGTAGATTTTCTTCAATCATAGTTAATGGGTGCATTTTAAATAATCATTTAGTGGCAATCTTACAATTTCCTTAGTCAATTAGTTGAAACGGCACATTTTCTTTTAATAAATAGTTGAAAACGTACATTTTCTTTAATAGACTTAGTTCAAACGATACATTTTCTTTAAGAACTTAGTTTAAAGGGTTCATTTTACTTAATTACTTAAAAAGGTACATTTTCTTTAATTACTTAGTTAAAATATTACATTTTCTTTAATGACTTATTTTAAAGGGTACATTTTCGTTAATGACTAAGTTGAAACGATACATTTTCTGTAATGCCAGTTTACCTTAATTTCCCTTACCTCCAATATTATGAATTATAGTTATCGAATTTTACATCATTTAAAAATTATGCATACTTTAATTCTTTGTGAATATCTTATTGAATTTTATGAATTTATTTAGAATTTTTTCAATAAATCCCCACGCAAAATCTAATATTTCAATTTAGTTTGACAACAATGTTATGGAATTTTAGCTCTCAGAGTGGATTAGGCTTCGGACTTTCCTCTCTTGGTGTCTGGTTTAGTCCTCATCGCGGACGACACAAAAAATAACGTATGGGACGAGGTTTTTATTTGCGGAGCGCTGTTTCTGCCCAGTGGATGGAGGCATCTCCATCCATACAATAAATAGCACACAGCGCTAGTCGCTACGACGCTGACTATTTCTCGTCCCTCTCCTCACAACTCACCCAACACATCACTCTTCCCCTTGACCCTGCTGGATGGGGTTCCATATCCACAGTTCTTAGATAAATAAAAGATAAGCCTCCCATGGGCAACGAAGAGTTCCCTGATTGATGAGGCGGAGGGGGGGAACATATTACTACCGCTCTTTCCCCAATAAGGACTGGCTCAAGCAACCGTCGTGCTTGTCAGCGATTAGCGTTCTGTTCTTTATGTGAATTTCATTACTGATTGGTTGATATTATCTACCGGTACCTAGTTTCACCGAGTTTGTGGATGTTATCATTATGATCTTTATATGAATTTCATTATATGCTTGGGAGATCTTGTCGCCCGGTTCATAGTTTTCTCGGGTTTGCCAGAAATTGTCATTCTGATTTTTATCGAATTTCATTAACTGTCAGGGATCTTGTCCACAGTTCCTATTTACCTCGGCCAAATGCTTTTATCTAAACAGCAAAATTTATAATTATGCCATTATGACGACACTACATCAGAACTTAACCCTCTTCCTCGCTAACCCTTCTTTAATCACTTTACAAACTCATTAAACTTGAAGGTCCACCTTTTATGGTCTCGTAAATATAGTTGATTGGAACTCGACGATGGCCGCGAAACTTCATTAAAAACAAATTGGCAGTAGAATTAATTAAGCTGAAAATAAAAGGAAAATAGCTAACGAGATCTGGCAACTGAGATGGGGATTGGTTGCTTACGAAGACTCGATTTTCGTCATACGGTCTAAGACCTTTCGTAAGAATTAGCTAAAAGGGTCTAAGCCAATGTCCGAATATATATATATATATATATATATATATATATATATATATATATATATATATATATATATATATATATATATATATATATATATATCAGAGGCGATCCCAGGTCATCAACGTTACTCGGGCCCCATCATAGATTTCGCATAAGAGACATGTAAAAAAGAAATCAGTATTCTCCAGTATTCAGCAGTATTCGCCAGAATGAGCCAAGGGCACGACGCGCAAATTATTAAGCGACTCCCGCACCACAAGAGCTCGCAGGCAAGAAACATTTTTCCAGAATTAACGACAGCCAAGCAACGCGAAGATTCGTCCTTCTGCAATAACCAGCTCAGCTCCTTCCGGCGAGAATACTCCCTCGATCCCAATAATCCTCGAGGCTCACCACGGAAATTGTAAGACAATTACGTTTTGTCTCTATCAACTTCTAAGAGACGCGACTCTATTTAACCTCAAAGATTTACCTATGATCCCCTCCTCCCGTTTTCTTTCGATCACTCGTTTTTGCATGTTCGCAGCGAGTGCCGAAACATCCATTTAAATCAATTTTGCTTTCCAATTAGTCTGGTGTATTTCACATAGTGTCTCCTTTGTGGTTAAATTTTATGGTTCGTATAGTAGTAAAGATTATTTTTGTTTCTCTTGTTTGATTCCCAGAACCACAGCCATTTGACTGAAATCGGTCAAAGGTAGAATAAGCAGTCGTATATAATTTACTTGTGACCCACGCCAAAAAGGTGCATTCCCCCACGCCTGCTTGTCGCCTCATTTCCCCGCATCCAGGAAGGCAAGCGAAGGTCAGGGAGCTTATAGCTGACCCAGGACAGACGTAATGCACAACGCAGACCTATGTGTACTGATAATTTTACAAGACAGAAATATATTTTTAATATAAAAATTACTCACTTCATTTATACTTGAACTCCTGTCGTCTTGGTTGATGGCGAACTCGTATACGATCCTGTCGTTGCAGCTCCTTCTTCTTGTACAAGTCGTTCAAAATGCTTTTCTCGATGGAAATACGAGACAGTGAAGACCGCCGTTTTTGGGCCATTGTGCTCCTCAGATATGAGCGGATTCTATTCAAGTTTGAGAAACTTCTCTCATTATCGACTGATGTTAAGGGGATGGTCAGCACTAGCTTAATTAGTTTAATGGATTCAGGCATAGCGGAACTAAACTCCAATTTATGCAGTAATTCTAAAATGGAGTTGATTGACTTTCACTTTTTGAAATCATTGTCAATATATATATATATATATATATATATATATATATATATATATATATATATATATATATATATATATATATATATATATATATATATATATATATATTAGCTCGTTCACTAAGCTCTTACAGCGGCGTGCACAACAAACATTAGCCAGAGACCGATCTGGCTGTTGCTTGTACTATACTCTTGAAAAGAGATGCCAGTTCGCTTTTTACACCTACCAGGCTCGTTTGTATTAGGCCGAGTTGCTGGATAATTTTTCATTCCTTTAACAATATTATAAAACGGAAACCTTTCATAGATTGGAATTTAAATCCTAATATCTAGAGAAATCTATTGTTTCAAGAAAAAAATGAATTTTAATTACTGGGTTTTTTTTACGATTTTAGATAACAACTCGGGCTGTAAAGTTTTTGATATAGGGCACCTCTAAGACGACCGTCAGAAGCTGAACGAAAATATATTAACTGCGACCAGGCTCAATAAAAGGAGCCCGAGTTATTGGTTGCAATTATATTTCTGCTTGAAAATACACGTCTTAATTTATATTTGGGCTAAGCTCGAACAGCCCGAGTGCCAGAGTCGCCACTGATATATATATATATATATATATATATATATATATATATATATATATATATATATATATATATATATATTTATATATATATTCTCTTCCTCCTTCAACTCGTGAATAAGCTCTCGTAAGTTCATTAAGAACTTGAGGTTTCGATCTTAAGTAAGGAAATAGTAAATGAAATGTACTTTCTACAAAATTTTATTACACTACGCTTTTGGATACCGTACATATCATCTTCAGATAAAAAGTAAACAAATATTACAAGAAAAGAGTTTATATATTACAATAAGTGGTTGCAGACTTACTAAGAAACAAACATATTAAACGTGTAAGCAAACTTAAAGTCCATTAGTACAGTGGGCGAGGGCAGGTCAAAGATGGCGAACTTCCGGTTCGCTTAACCTATTTACCACAAGCTGCTAATCACCATGGGAAATGAGTCACAAGGAAGCACAAGGAGTCACAAGGAATAGTAGTACCTCAAAGGACATTTCTGACCATACTGAGGAGGTATTATTTTTGGAAAGCCCTAACATGAGTAAAAGCGTAGAAAAAGTGAAGGCTCTCCTTTCCCACCTCTCCCACCCGCTTTTGCGACTACAGAAAGCGGAAATGATACTTGATTGTAATGTGAAAAAAGACAACCAGGAATTTTAAGAAAAAAGCTTAAACCTATTTAACTAACTTCTATAATCTACTCTACACTATGTTATATACATATTCCTGGATTACATCATCCAGTCTAGATTTTTACTGTTCTATGAACGAACTATTCACCACCTCGACCGGAAGACAATTCCATGTACCGCAGGTTTTATACTAGAAGTAGTTCCCGCAAATACTAGTCTGGAATGAAGCCAAATCCAGCTTGTAACTATGGTTACGAGTCGGATTTGTCTTTAACGTGAACATCCTCCTGTACTTCATGTTTTCGACGCCCCTTAAATTCTTGAAGATCTCTATTAGCTGGTCTTATAATCAGCGAGTATCCAGTGAGAAAAGCCCCAATTTTTGAAGCAGGCGCTGATAACCTTTGTACCCAAGTGATGGAATTAACTTAGTGGCCCGGGCCTGGACCCGTTCCAGTCGATCTATGTCCTTAAGCAGTATAGGAGAACAGAATTGACCAGCGTATTCCATGTGAGGTCTGACTAGATAGTTGTATAAGTTGAGGACAATTTCATTGTTTCGCAGGCGAAATTGCCTCTTTATGTATCCCAATAGTCTTTGTGCCTTTTTTTCTACATCGCCACACTGCCTGAAAAAGTTTAGGTCGTTGCTCATTTGCACACTTAAGTCATTTCCCAGGTTACTCACCTCCAGAACTCTTCCAAACAAGTAGTAGTAGTCTTCTCGAGGATTGACATGGCCGATTTGCATCACCCTACACTTTTCAAGGTTGAATAGCATCTGACAAGTCTCGGACCACTCTCTTAACCCGCGAAGGCTGTTTTGTAGGCTTTCCACTCCGTGTTAGCTCACGTGTCCGCAACCCGTTCGTCGGACGTTCCCCACCTTTGACCTGTCTCCCCTTCCTTAATGGACTTTAGTTCGCTTACACTTTGCCATGTTTTTATGTGTTAGTAAGTCTGCAACCACTTATTGTAATATATAAACCCATTTCTTGTAATATTTGTCCGCTTTGTCTCTGAATATGATACGTGCCGTATCGAAACACTTAGTGTGATAAAATATTGGATAAAATTATATTAATTTACTCCTTCCTTTCTTAAGATTGAAACCTTAAGTTTTCACTGAACTTCGGAGAGCTTATTCACGAGTTGAACCCAGAAGAGAAGAGGAACCTACGACAAATCGAGATGAATGAAAAGAAAATTAGTGATACAAAATTAGCCGTCGTTTTCAATAAAACAGCTCATAAAGAACTTATAATCTCAAAAATCACACACACACACACACATATATATATATATATATATATATATATATATATATATATATATATATATATATATTATTAAAGACCAGCTCCAGCTCTTGCGAAAGGTTATGAATAAGGGTTCCAATATTCATAATTTATTGTGGCTAAGCTTTCGATCACGCTTGACCATCTTCTGAGCGATATTATTTTACACTGTTTAGACATCTCGAAACTGTACATTTATATATTAATGTTAATCCTGTGTTTAAAGATAATACTAAAAGGTCAAAGAATGTGGATATCAAAAAGGAATGGGGGCAAGGTATATATTAGGACACCTAGGACATCTGGGGGTTAAGAATTTTATTAGTATTAACCATTTAATCCGTTAAGAGTTTTAAAGTCTTTTGTTTAGCCGTCTGATGGCCATTAAACCTCTGTTTTTCCTTTTGGATATTAGATAGCTTCCATGAGGTGAAGGCGGGTGCGGTCAGTTCTCCGTTCGATTATGGTGTTCTTCACTAAAATTCTCTTGAGAGATGAGTTCTGTGTTGCATTAAGTAGTAATCTCTGCTTGCGCCGTTTTGCAAATGAATGGTGAATCGACGAGATAAGGATGTGGTTGCCATTCTAATGTAGGTATTTATTCGAAGAATGAAGCTCACAGTCTTCATGGGGGCAGTTGAGTTCGTAAATTATATTGGATGCCTTTATTTCTTTTGTTTTGCTGGTGTTATTGCTAATGAGGTGATTGCTAATTTTCATGGTTTTGTAGTATATTATCAGTTCTAACTTTGCCTCTGAAATCGTACATTTTATATTTTGGTGTAAAATATTTTTGACTGTTCTTTCGTCCGTTTTATATGAATCACTCATTTGTTTTGTTTTTATAGATGACATTTATCGGGTGTTTCTTATTATCTTCTTTTTTATTCGTATTTTAATTTTTCATAAATGTTTTTGTCTCTTTGTAAAACCATTGTTAATTAATACTTGTTTTATTCGTTGAATTTCTTTATGGAATAATGCCAATGAGGAACTGCATTTGTATGTGCGTCTGATGTATGTTCGTATCACACTTATTTCGTATCTTTCTGGACACTCGCTTTCTCCATTAAGACAACTTCCAGAATGCGTTGGGTTTTTTTATATACTTGGGTTATGTACTTATTTTCACCTGTTATTACTTCAACATCAAGGAAAGGTAATTTTCCGTTACGGTTTAGTTCATAGGTCAATTTTAATACAGATTGTTCTTCCATTCTCTTTTTGAATTTTTTCAGTTCGTTTTCATCTTTAATTATTAGATATATTTCGTCAACTAATCGCCAGTAGGCTGAAGGCTTTGAATGATTCTACGGCAATGTTTCTTTTTCTAACCCATGAAGGAGTTAGCAAAAATGGATCTCCTAGTGGTGAACTTTTGCAACTCCATTTATTTACCTGTCGAGTTTTCCATTAGGCACGCGGAAGGGGGCTTCCATTGTGCACACTCTTAACCCAATTCAATAAAGATTTAACACATTAAATACATGATGGTAGATGTGTGTACCACGATGCATATTCTCTTAATATTTACCCAAAGCAGTCGAGTTACTTTCATTCTTTAAAGTTCCTTCCATTACATTTTAAAATTATTCTTTCTCGCACTATTTGCTTTTCTCAAACCATTTGTTTTGTTCTGAAAGTGTTTAGATTTTTTTGTGTAGTAAAATTAATTCTTTTACCTAAAATATTTTGCATGCATCATTTCTTTCAATTACCTGCCAGACACAGGAAAGTAAAAAATGGAACCTGATTATGAGTGGCTTTTCAAGAGGGGACTCAGATAAGAGAGTGAAGAATTCACTAGGGCCCCTTTGGATCTCCTCCTAATCCCCTCTATATTACATGCCTGTTTGTCTGTGGATATTTGTTTTGTGGTTTTTATTGTCCCTTTAATTACTTTTATGGGATGAGCGAAGCATAAGTGAAGAGGGATGGTGAAAATTGAAAAGAAAAGAGGATCTCGGAATGGAAGTCACAGTCGGTACTTTTCTTTTTTTTTTTGCCATTATAATTTCTATTTTTCTTTGTATTTATATTTTGTGCCCAAAGTTTACTTGTTGGAATAACTAATTCAAAGATGATTTACATTTATGATTTTTCAAAGAAATTAAATCTTAGCTAAGAAATAGTTGTACGAAAGTTCCGATATAAAGAACATTCCTTCACCTAATCATGGTCAGAAGATAATATTTGTCTAAGGCGATTGGACGATAATTTGAGGTGTTAGAATTAGAAACAAACGCGAACGTACAGAAGAGTCTGAAGTATTGATGACCTTGAGTCCAGAAGCAAGCGAGGATCGGTTTTGACCAGAGTTTATATGGAAGGAAATAGAAATAGAACTGGAGTCGCGAGTTTCGTCAGCATACGATTTAGGAAGGCCTAGAGTTAGAGATGATTTGTCTATGGAGGTTAGCTTAATGTCAAGATTTGCCGAGTACGACTTTGAACGCTTCTTTCGAGCTTTTGAAAGGAAAGTAAGTATTTATAGCTGCTATAAGGATTCCTGGGCAAAACTGGTTACACACTGTTTGAAAGGAGAGGCGGAACGGGTGTATTAAGATCTGTCCGATGATGACGCGATAAATTACAATTTCCTTAACGAGGCTATACTGAGCCAGTATCAGAGCATAGCTGAAAATTATAGCCAATCCTTTAGGTCCAATATGGAGGAGGAAAGTAGAACCTACGTGGAATTTCTCTTGCGATTAGAGATGAATTTAGAACTATGGCTAAAAAGTCTCTCTTCATAAAGAGATACGGAGATTTAGAAAACCTTTTTATTCGAGTCCGTATGCAGCGAACTGCCTTACCCGATGTGGTTTAACTATGATACCATCAAAAGCGGTGCTTCCCGCTTAATCTTTTACAAAGGAACCATCGCTGCAAGAAAGCTTCAGAATCATGGCGTTGCCTACTTATGATTTATTATTAAGTATTTCCTTTGATCCCGCTTTCTTTTCAATTTCATTTTTCTTAATTACTCCCTTTTCTTTCATGCTCCATTATCCTTTGATCCTGGGGTCCCTAACCATAATTGGATATTATGTTCAAAGAGTATCGCCAAAGTTCTTCTCTACATACAACAACAACATAAAAGACCTGATTAGCTACACGTTTCTCTACATGTTGCTGTATGTATACATAGCCACGTCTAGCGTATTAGCTGGGTATACTTTTCTATCCGTTGCTGGTATATACTACTATACGGTACATAGTAGCAATGAATATCAACGATAAAGTACTCTGATACGATCCACGTACTTGTAAACGTTGATATACGTATCGTAAAGTGCATTGTATATAAAATCCTATGGTAAGAAGCTTAAGAACTAAGGATGTAAATTAACCGCAGGAAAAAGAAAATAAGATTCCGAATGTTGTTTAATAAAGACGAAAGTGCTCGGAATCTAATTTTCTTTTTCCTGCGGATAATTTCCAAACTCTCCTATATCTATTGAATATAGTTTTCTTTTATAGTTTTATTTTACCTCATAATATTTATCTTTATTATTAAAGGAAAAAAATATTTTAAAAGTAAAGCATGGAGGAAAGTGTCATTAAAACATTAAAATAAAGCAACAGCTTAAGGAACCTGCCACACCAAGGAATACTTCTCTAGACATTCATAACATTCTCTCTCTGAAACCACAAAATTTGTGCTACTACAGAGTGAATGATGAGGAAGATTGTGTAAGATTCTTTCTCGTCATTATTTCTCTCAGGAAATTAGTTATTCAGTTAATCAGGAAATCAGATTACCTAACTCAAATAACAGCTAACCAGTAAATTAGTTAGTGATTTAGTCAGTAAACCGGATTACTTTACTAAAATAACATTCAGTCAGTATATTAGTTTCCCAGTTAATCAGGAAATGAGATTCCCTTATTTAAATAACAGCTAATCAGTAAATTAGTTAGTCAGTTAATCAGGAAATCGGATTCCTTAACTCAAATAGCAGTAGTCAGTAAATTAGTTAGTCAGTTAATCAAAAAGTCGGATTGCCTAACTCAAATAGCACCACTCAGTGAATTTGTTAGTAAGTTAATTAGTAAATTCGTTCATTTAACTCAAGTAGCAGCAATACAGTAAATTAGTTAATCAGTAAATCAGTTAAAAGCGGAAATCTCGTCAGATTATGTAATCTTGAATCTGAATGCCTTATACTTCTCCAAACTATCCCCCTTTTATTACCATCTCCCCATAAAGGGAAGGGTTCTTGCCTACCTGACCCCAACGTCGCCAGTTGGGTAGCCACAAATGCCCGCTTATAAAAAAGTTCTATGTGGCAAGTGATGGAGATGAAAGGATCGAACTGCCAAGGCGTCGGTCTTTCCCTAGTACGCAGATTTCAGAAGCTCCCTCCTCGTTTTGTTCCATTAGATACAAAAAATGAGTCAACTACCCACCACAGATGGACCGAGAGGAAGGAATTCAGTCGTTTTCATCCTTGGGAAATATATATAATTAAACCCTTCATCTAGGATTTGTTCCTACTGCTAAATGGTGGCAGATGTAGATGAGCTGCATCCCTCTCTGTTCATAGCAAACAAAGTAATCTCTTCCTCTGCTTATTCTGGCTTAGCATATTTCAATGGTTTCCACTTTTTCCTTTACTTTCTTCCATTTGTAAAAGTTTTCTAACAATATTTGCACTTCTTTTTTAATTTTCTGATAAATGATAAAGCTATTAAAAAAGTTCAATGTAGCAATTTCATTCAAGGGGAATTTATGTTATTCGCATTGCTATTTTATTGTAAATCTATGGTATTTTCATTGCTATTTTATAGTATATCTAGGATAACTTAAGTGTTATTTCATTGTAAATTTATACAATTTCTATTGCTACTTTCTAGTAAATCTAGGGCACTTTCATTGTTATTTAATAGTAAATTTATGCTATTTTCTAGTAAATCTATGGTATTTTTATTGTATTTTATAGTAAATCTATGATAATTGATTGCTATTTTATAGTGTTATTTTAAATTAAGTTGGAAACAAAGTTCCAGCACAACCTTTTTAAAAGTTTATTTATTTATAAATATATACAGGGTGGATGACTAGTTAATGTGTAGTGGATTAGTCATTCCTAGCTCTTGCTTTAAAGTGCTCAGGGACCTAGAACCGAGGTAAACTAGGTCACTATGTACATTCAGAGATACCTTATATGATATCTAAATTTTAAAAAATCACCCATTAAATGACTCTCTCTCTCTCTCTCTCTTGAACAGCGACGTACTCTTTTACTGTATGATTACGAGTCCGTCTTAAACGCTGCCCAATCGCAACGTCGTATCAACCAAGCATTTGGAAAAGACACAATAAGTCGTCGCTCAGTCTAGGATTGCTCTTTTTTTTCTTCTTTTTTATTAAGAGCTCATCTGGCGACTGCCTACTTGGGCATTAGTCGCCGGATTAAAACTGGCCTAGTTCTAGGCTACTTTAAAATAAAATTAAAGAGAAAAAAAAAACAACACACCAAAAAGGGGAAAGGAAGCAAGCTGGTGCGTCGGGAAGAGGTCTCCCCAGCGCAGGAGCGTGCAACTAAGGGTAAAAAAAAACAAAAAAAACCTTGCTTAAATAATAGGAAGAAGGCAGGCCTCCCCCAAGAAGTCAACAAGTCCACAAGTCAATGTGCACGAATCTGTCCCGAGTACAAGGGACAGGCAGTAGCGACCCCGCCGATCCCGGTACCGGGACAAGTATCGTGCACGAAGATCACCAGGACTGGGACATTCGACAAGAATGTGCCGAAGAGTCTGGGGGACGACGCAGTCGTTGCAATAGGGCTCAGGGGAGTGCTCCATCAAATAGCGGTGCGTCACACGAGTGTGTCCAATTCGAAGACGACAGAAAGAAACCTGAAGCCGCTGCGGCATTGGGGGATACGTCCATGGTAACAGTCGCGGCGCAATGGCACGCAACTTTAAGTTCCCTTCGACCGTCTCCCATCTTCTTTGCCAAGCAGTCCGAAGAGCTGACGTATTCCTGACATGTAGTCGGTGTGAGGAAAAGCAAAACGCTAGTCCGGTCGCAGAGTACTCGCGGACTCTTTGGCGCCCTCATCGGCGCGCTCATTCCCCGAAATTCCTACATGTCCAGGGAACCCAGCAAAAGATAATCTCGACATCTGCCCGGCTCGCCGAAACCGTGGCGTCACGGATATCGCGAACCAGGGGATGCGGAGATTCCAATGCCCCGAGAGCACTCAGGGCACTTTGTGAGTCGCTATAGATCACAATCCGGTCTCCGAACCGGGCACGTCGCATAATATCCCGTACCGAGTGGTGTATTGCCACCAGCTTGGCCGTGAAGATAGACGCAGCGCCTGGTAGAGCCCCGCTAACTTCAAACAGAGGGGATACGGCGTGGAAGCCGACCCCCTTTTGAAACTTGGAGCCATCCGTATACACTGGCACGGTTCTAGCGTTACACGATGTGTGCTCCAAAAAGGTCGAACGCAATACTCCCGGCGCAGTACAAGCTTTGGGAGCAGAGGCGTGGCGACAAATAGCCAAATATGGTACCCCCTAGGGTGGCGTCCTGGGCAGAACCAGGGGCGTCACCGGCCAGAGAGTTATATCTGCCTCTCGAAGGAGTTTCCTGGCCTTAGACCGAAAGGGCTTAGGGTATGACTGGCGTCTCTCGGAGGCATAGACACAATCGAGATCAGATACAAATGCAGTGAGAGCTGTTGGCGACTGAGGGAGGCACCAGGCTCGCGCGTACAGGCGAGTGATGCACTTCTCCAGAGCGAAAAAGACCGTGGCGTAGTGCTATCTACAAAGAAAAGCCTCGCAGACGGCATTTTCCAGTCAGAGCAGAGCATCCGACGTGAAGTGGAACTTGCGGAAGCCGCACTGTGCACAAGACAGATAGCGTCCGCTGTCCAAGAAAAAGGCTAATCTAACATTTGCTAATTTCTCCATCAACTTGCACACGCAAGAGGTTAGAGAGATTGGGCGGAAACCGGGCGGAGTAGAGTGATCTCTTCCCGGTTTGCGAAAGGCGAGCACTGTAGCGATTCGCCAGGAGTCTAGGAGAGGAGCTTCCACCCACATCCTGTTGAATAAATCTAACAGAAAGGCTATGCCTCGCACACCCAGGTGTCGAAGCATGGCGTACGAGACATCGTCCGGACCATGGGTGGTGTCCGCGCACGAAGCGAGAGCGGAACGCAACTCACTCACAGTAAACTTGTCGTTGAAGGGTTCTCCGCCTCTAGAGGTAAAGTCCAGCCGGCGGCCTTCTGCGACATCACGACGTGCATTGAATGCTGGCGGAGCAGCATCACGGCTAGAGAATGCGGAAAATCAATCGCTAAGGATTCCGCCACGGACGAGGGGTCCGAGATTGCAGTCCCATTCTCCTGCAAAACAGGAGAGGGGTCCTGCAAGAACTTACCACGAATCCTTTTGACTTGCTTCCACACCTCAGCTAAAGGGGTCTTCCCGTTGAGTGAAGACACGTATGCCCGCCAAGAAGAGTGGCGGGCGTGCTTCGAAATATACCGGAACCTAGCCCTAGCCCGACGAAATTCAGCGACAGTGAAATCGTTCAGGCGGCGCTTATTGCGCATGTAGGCATAACGCTTCTGTTTGAGTGCCGTCTCACACTCGGCCGACCACCATGGGAGTGGTCGGCGTGCAAAACGGCCAGACGTCCTAGGAATAGTAGTCAGGCCCACGGCGATGAGGTTGCCGGAGAAGAACTTAACGGCCTCATCTACCGACCCTAACCTCATGACTGAGATAGAGAATTCAGTCATTTACTGAAATGCAGGCCACCCTGCCCGCGCCAAGCACCACCGAGGTGGTCTCTCAGGCGGCAGTTGCCTTGAAAACGATATTTGAATGGGAAAGTGATCACTACCATGGAGGTCATCGACCACCCCCCAATCAAAATCAGGCTGTGCATCCGAAGAGCACAAAGATGAGTCAAGGCAAGAAAATGAAGCGGTTCTCGGATAGTGATGCGTAAACTCATCCACGTTTAGGACACCCATCTCAAGCTCTTCGATCAGATCGGCAAGGACTTGTCCCCTAGGATTTATTATGGAGTAATCTCCCCAGAGAGGATGCCTGCCGTTCAGATCTCCAAGCAAGAGATAGGGCCTCGGCAACCATGCCACGACGCGGCGGAAGTCGCCCGCGTCGAGGTCAGCTGACGGTGGACTGTATGCAGAAATGATAGTATACCTCGTATCCAGGTGCAGCTGCACAGCCACTGCCTGGAAGGAGGTAACTAAAGAGAAAGGAAGAACGGAGACATCATGCCGGGTGTAAACCGCGCATCCCCCAGCGCAGACATTTAACAGTGGTGGGGTCGCAAGACCCTTATACCCCGGGAGGGCGGGCAGGGGGCATGCACCTAGCATGGTCTCCTGACAAAAGATAGCTAACGGGAAACGGGACGATACGACCCTGCGCAGCTCCTCCCAGTTGGTTTGGAGTCCACAGCAATTCCATTGTAAGGAATATGCCCTCCAGGCCTAGCTTGGAGGAGGCGCGGGGGCCCTCCTCGAACTGAAGACCCTCACGGGAATGACCGTACGCTTCCCGGGGGCAGAGCCCCGGGCGCTGTTGGCCGGACAAAGCGCTGATGCACTGTCGCCTTCGAGTACTTATTGGGGGAGGTTGGGCTCGACATGCGAGTCTTTTTCTCCCTCCGCCTCGAAACCTTAGGCGGGCGCTGCGGCTTCGGAGGCGGGGGGCCCTCTTTTCGAGGAACCACCGTCTTCGAGCCACTCGCCACACCTCGGGGCGTGGGCGAAGGAGCCGAAGCTCCTTTGTTGCTGTCCTCCTTTTGGGGGACAGCTTTAGGAACCCCGGAAAATAGCCTAGCGACTATCTTCAGGGGTGTTGCCTCATGTGAGTCTAACGACTCGGTGGAGGCGCGTGGCCGTTTCATCTTACGGGAAACGGTCACGCTGGGGGAAGAGGGGGGAGCCCTGGTTTCAGCCGGGGCTTGGTATGAACCCTTTTTACCGCCAGCTTTACCAGGGAAGCGCCCAGGTTGGGTTTTACCCGCAAAAGGGCTTCGAATGGGCGCGGAAACAACCGTGCTCGTTGGCCTGGATGGGCCAGGAGCAGAGGGTGCCTTTCTTACTATTGAGGCATATGACGTCACAGGCAGAGACGGGCGCGCCAGGACCAAGTCCTTAGCCTCGCGGAATGAGAGTCGATCCTGGCCTGAATGGCCAGGATTTATTTCTCAAGGAGTTATGCACCACATTGCTTCAAAGAAGCAGGTGCGGCTCTCCGCAATTGACACACTTGGCCACACACGATTTGGACTTATCGTGTGCGACCTTGGAGCAATTTACACAAACTTCGAGTGACCCCGACTTTGCACGTCTCCATGAGCGATTCGTATGGCCAAGGCGGTGACAGTAATAGCACCGCCGTGGCAGTGGCACGAATGCCTTCACGCGGTAGCGGTACCAACCGGCACGCACCGACTCAGGGAGCTTGTCACAGTCGAACGTGACGAAGAGTGTAGGGGTGGGTTTCGAGGCCCCTCCCTGTTTTATTATCACACGTTCGACCTTGACCGCCTCATGGTCGGCCAGCTCTAGGGTGATGTCCTCAATGGAGTAGTCAACGAGTTCCCTCGCATCAACTACTCCTTTCACAAATTTCATGGTAGTGGGCGGCATCACACTCACCGGGGTGCCATGGAGTGTCCGAAGAGCACTTATCTTGGCCTCCTCGGCGGGATTCGCCGCATTCGCCAGAAGGCTCCCGTCCGAGAAACGGGTCACCTTCGGCTCTTTACCAATTGCACTAGCTAATTCTCTCCTCTGATAGGTCATGTTGACCTTGGACAACATGGTTCCATTAGTGGAGCGAATTACGATGAAGCGTTTGAAGCCAGCGGGCTCGAAAACGCCAGGTAACCTCTGAATCAGGGGCCCCGATGTCATCGAGGCTCCGCCCTGTGCACTTTTGTTCTTAGTCAGGGGCTCCGCAACCTCGCTTGCCAGAGTGGCAGCAGACCCATCCGTCCCCGCAGCCCCCACGGATGAAGAGAGGCCCTGAGTCTTTTTTGTCTTTTTAGTCTTTTTCTTTTTCTTTTTTGGAGAGGAGGGCGGGGAATGAACCCGCTTCTCCCTCCGCCGGAAGAGGCCATCAGGCCAGATGGACCGGCCTCAGCCAGGTCATTCTCCGAAAAGGAGAAGGTCCTGGTAGTCGTGGGGGCACCGGTTGGAGGAGATCCCTCCCCTACTTCTACTGCTTCGGAAATCACAGCCGTTTGATGAGGACCTTGGCATCGGGGCGGATTCGGGTTCAGGGCTTGGCGCCGAGCCAGGATTTCCCCCATGCAAGGCCCTACCGTCTGAGGCTGGGTTTCCTCAAGGACCATGTCTATCTCAGGGGGGCCCTCCAGTTGGCCATCATCCCCCAAGACATCGCAGGTCCCGTTGGTAATATCGTCACTAGTCTTCTTTGGGGAGGCATGGGCCTTCACGCCTGCAAGGTTCAATATTCTTGCCAGCAGGTCTTTTGAGGGAAGCAACCAAAGGGGCCTGGCTCCCCTCTTCCCCTTAAGGGGGTTTGCACTACCGAGCCGCTTGAATGTGGAGCGGTTTGCAAGGGCTGCCTGCTGGCTTTCTTGGCAGTCCCCTTGGAAAGAATAGATGGGACTGCCGCTGGTAAAAGGGAGGCGCCCGAAAGCACCTCCAGAAAAGGGGGTGAGGGGGAGTCCCCTACACCTGTAAGCGGAGGAGAGGAGTAAGCCTCCTCTCCGGTTAGAGATATATGGAGGGTCCCCTGAGCAAGCACAGGGGGAAGGCCTTAATTTTTTTGTTCGAGCTGCCCAAGGGCGGCTCTGTCGATGTTATAGGGGAAGTTGGGGGTGTTTTTTTTATACTCATCATTGGGCATGGTTACCCTGTTTTAACACGGGATGCAATCGCGCATCACCTCTCGCGGTAGCCCGCACTGCGAGATGTGCTTATAAGCCCGGCAGAGCCAGGCGCCGCCATTTAAGACCACCCCTACCGCCTGGGTAGCCTGGCAGTCCATCGGCATGGCGGCTCCACCTTAGACACGGCGTAAAACAGATAGGATGTGAAAAGGAGAGGAAAAGGGATGTGAGGAATGTATGGTTGGGGATGAAGCAGGTTGTTAAAAACTAACCACCCCAGACCGGAGCTCAGGGGTTAGGGAACATTGGCCCCTCCCCCCTCAGCCCCGATCCAGGACGGTTAACCGAGAAGAAGGTCAGCATCTACCCTGTGAAATTAGAGGCTGACCAGAGAAAGTTGTGGGAGAGGTTGTATGAAAAGAGAGGAAACAAGTGTTTTGAAGGAAGAAAGAGAGGCTAAGCTGGGGCCGGACGGGGTGCTGAGTCCCGTCAGCACGAAGGCCAAGATGGCAAATCACCACGCCCCTTACGGGCTACGATTGGTCTAAGAAGCTTCGGCGTGGCCAATTCGATCTCCAAGATCAGCCAAGAAATGGCCGACCCTCACTTATTGACAATGACTGTTTGTGCGCCTGTGTCAAAGTTGATCCACATCTGATTTTACGCGAGCTGGCTGAAAAGTTTAGCGCCAGCCATACAGGCATTTTGCATCATTTAGAGGAAATTGGCAAAGTTATTAAACTAGACGTATGGAATCCACGTAAACTGACCAACTTCGACCTTCAGCGCCGCATAGAGGCATGCATGGCACTATTGTCCAAGAAAAGTCGTTTTAATTGGCTGAACAAAGTGGCTACTGCAGATGAGAAATGGTGTCTCCACTCGAACATGGCACGCAAAAGAAGCTGGACATACAAAGGTGCACCTGCACAACTTCAGGCAAAGGCAGAATGACATCAAAAGAAGCTTATGGTTTGTGTCCGGTGGCATTTAAAAGTTGTGATTTACTGGGAAATGTTGGAACGCAATAGTCTATTGACGCTCAATTATACAGCCGACAACTGTGTCAGATGCAATTGCGCAGAAACGACTAGAATTGACTCATGTCGTGTTTTTTCATGATAACGTCTGACGATACGTTGTAAATCATACCCGTGAAAAACTCTTGGAGGTGGGGTGAGAATTTTTTCCTCACCAACTGTACTTGCCAGACCAGACGCCAACAGACTACCATCTGTTCCGGGCACTGCAGAACTCCTCTATGGCAAAACATTCGCAAATGATGACAAACTGAAAACTGCATTTGGAGAGACTTCTTTGGTACCAACTTAATTGAATTTTATAACAAAGTCATCATTAATCTATCCAGTAGTTGGAAGCAGGTGCTTGAAAATAACGCTGATTACATTGTTCATTGAACTTTTTATTTTGCTGCATTCTTTCGTTGCATATCATTAATAAAATCTGTGCGAAAACTTTGTTTAAACCTAATAGTAAAATTGTTGGACTTTTATTGGTATTTTATATTAAATATATGGTATTTTCTTTGTTATCTATAATAAATCTAGGGTATTTTCATTGCTATTTGAGATTTCAGCTGTTGTATTTTCAATGCTATTTTGCAATAAATCTATGGTATTTTCTTTGCTATTTTATAGTACATCTATGGTATTTACATTGCTTTTTTATAGTAAATATATGGTATCCTCTATGCTATATTATAATAAATCTATGGTATTTTCCTAACTATTTCATTGATATTTTCCTGTATATCTACGGTATTTTCTATACTATTTGATAGCACATTTAACCCTTCAAATACAACGCCTTGAAAATTCGAACCTCGTTCATTACCCAAATTTTTTTATTTTAAAAACTCATTTAAAATTAGCTTCTTTGAAAATAAAACTTTTTAGTAATAAAGAATATATAAAATATGTAAATATTTATCTTACCTCTCATCTGGAAATTGAATTACAAGATGAGCTTTAAATCATCATTTAAATGGCCTCGTTTTTGTTCGGTGTAACATTTGACAACAACGCATTGTTTTTCATCTTCTCTCCCCCAATCTCCCACCCAGTAGGTTACACTGAACGAGATCTCACTCACCGCAGACATTCCTTTAGAATTTGAACGCAGTAATGTACATAAAACAAGTCTTTTATAACTAAAGAAATTTTTCAATAAGTTCACAGATAATTGAACGTAAATATTATAGCCGTTCTACTTTTTAGTTTTTTTAGGGTTAAAGTATAAAATTTAGTATGTATTTATGGATGTACACTAATATACACACACTGCTTATACATGGTTAGTTTTCACATCTTTTGGATTGTATGGTATTCAAAAAAGCAGGGCTCCATACACAGTGGCACTTGACAAAGCTTGCACCATAATGTTGTTCGTTTACTACTATGTTTTTTAGCACAAACATAACATTGTCTTTGAGCCGATTTCCGTTCGCCTACATTTGGCATTGAAGCGATATAATGTTTTTCTGAAAAACCGATTCCTTGTAGTCTATCAAAGGAATTTACCGAGGGCCGAGTACACATTGAGTTTGAGGCACCAGAATAATTTCTGTCAAGTAATTGTTTTATTACTTTCATTGATAATTCTCTGAAAGAAAGCCTTTTTTGTGTACAATCTAAAGTAACATATCTAATATTATTCCCGTATCACAATCGCACAAAACAAAAAGCTTGAGGCCAAAGCAATGTCTTTTCGAAGGGATGTATTGTTTGAATGAGAAACGACCCTTGAATAAAACGAGGGATTCGTCTATCAGTAGTTTTTGGAAGGGGACAAATGCCCTTTGGAATTTGTCTTTCAATGAATAAAAGAAACGTCCTATTTTCCACATTTTCCCTCTTATTCTCCCAACCGAGTTGTTAGCAAAGTGAAGAAACCTTAAGATAACCTGATATCTATTCCTTGACATAAATTTCCAGAAAATAGAAGTTTCAATAAAGGCATCAGTTGACCAGTAGTCAGCTAATTTATGTTTTTTCACATGAGCCATTGGTAGGGTAAGGCCAATAAAAACGTAAAGCTCGCTTACAGTTAAATTCCTCCATCTATGAGTGTCGTAGAATGGACTCTCGACGATATACCATATATAACTATTCGTTGAGGGAACTTCTTTAATTATCTTTAGAGCGCGTGGATGTCTGGCTGGCCGATATTATGTATCTTCGATATGCCTAAGAATATGGAACTGAGCTCAAGGATAATAATATTGCTATCATTAATAAAATAAAGATTATTAATAATAACTATCAACAACACACAAAACGGAAAATATTGACATAAACAGAGAATGGAAAGGGTCGCGGGGAATCGAGTTCAACCGAGGATTAAAAGATTTAAAAAGGTAAAACAAATATAAAGTTGAAGAGATAGGATGGTTCGCTAAACCATTTAAAGCACAGGATAGAATTGACAAAAGGGTTAAATACTCAAAGGGAACGTTCGGCTTACGTAATTTATACTTGTTGTGCAGAGGAAGGCGGCGTCAAGGAATTTCGATCCGCTGGCGAGTTCCAGCCGAAAGGGGGGGGGGGAATTAAATGATCCTGACGTGGCGTCTTGGGAATGAGAACCGTTTCTTGACGAACTGCTTGACGAACAATTGCTGTTCTACGTTGCTCTCTTCTGAACAACAGGGGGGGGGGTGAGAACCGTCTCTTGTCTACGCTACGGGCTCAAGAACAATGGCTGTTCTAATGTTGTTATCTTCTAGACAACAAGGGGGAAGGGTGAGAACCGTTTCTCAGGGAACGGGCTCAAACGAACAATGGCTGTTCTAACGTTGTTCTCTTTCTAAACAACAGTGGAAGGGTGAGAACCGTTTCTTGGCGAACGGGCTCAAACGAACAATGGCTGTTCTACGTTTCTTTTTTAAACAACAAGGGAGAGGGGTGAGAACCGTTTCTTGTCAACGTGCTCGAACGAACAATGGCTGTTCTAACGTTGTTCTCTTTCTGAACAACAGGGGAAGGGTGAGAACTGTTTTTTGGTGAACGGGCTCAAACGAACAATGGCTGTTCTACGTTGTTCTCTTCTGAACCACTGGGGGGTGGGTAAGAACTGTTTCTTGTCAACGGGCTCGAACGAACAATGGCTGACCTAAAGTTGTTCTCTTTCTGAACAACAGGGGAAGCCTGTGGACTCGGCGTCACGAAGGCTCGAACCTTGGCACTCAAGGGATATTGTCCTTCTTCTGGACACGTGATGGTGAATCTTGAGGTCGAGGTCCCTTGGTGCACAAGGTGAGAGAGGGTCGTAGTGATGTTTCGCGACGAAAATCTGGATCTCCAATCTGATCTTAGTGGTAAAGTTTCCATCTAAATAGTCTAGACACTCCCTTGGCGTGGGGCACAATGGAGTGGGAGCTTCGAGGGAATGCACAGCCGAGCCTGAGAACAAGCCTTATCTACCCATAAGCCTAACTCAATCTGGCGTGATCGGCGTATGGGGGCGAAGGGGGGGGGGATGATAAACCTACTTGTTTAAACATTGACTCAGGTGGCTGTGATAAGGCGCCCAGCTTCAAAACAAAGATGCACGTGGGGAGCATCGTGGGTTTAAATAACATGTGATAGTGGTTGAAATTAACGCGACCTCAACCCGTTCTATCACACCCCTCCATTCCGGGGGAAGTTGTCACTTCGAAAAAAAAGAGAAGGGAGAACGATAGAGCTCCGTGGTGGGGAACTCGTTTCCTTGTACCAATCGTACCTTCATGCACCTAACTAGAATTACTTCAATACATATGATTATTTGGATCTTTTGATTACAGGGGAAAATAACCTTTAATACAACTTAATAAAAAAGAGGGGCATGGAACAATGAAATGATATAAAATTAGTACATACTGGACAAAATAATTTATACGTAAATTAATATGTACAAATATATATACATACAAAAAAATAGACATTGAGCGTTACAAAATTCAGACATATACATTAACTAATTATATTACAAGAGAATCTAATTTAAGTCGTACAAGACGGTATATACCTACATGGAGATACTAATCCTATGAATACAATTACTCTACGCTATTCGGTAACGCATTCCTACTGAGTGCGTCAGCGACCTGGTTATCGGAACCTTTTATATAATTTATTTTAAATTGATACTCTTGCAAGAGTAAACTCCAGCGCATGATTCGGCCGTTGGAGTGTCGCACATTCCTAATATAAGCTAACGGACGGTGGTCGGTTCCTATCTGAAATTCTTTTCCTATCAAGTACATTTTGAATTTGTCTATAACCCAGATAATTGATAGAGCTTCCTTCTCTATAGTGGCATATCTCTTTTCGCGTGGTAATAATTGACGACTAACATATGCAACTGGATGACTCGTTCCGTCATCTTCATATTGGAGGAGTACACCTCCAATGCCCTCGTTGGACGCGTCGGTCTTAATCCCAAAGGATTTTTCCGGTTTGGGCAACTTTAAAATGGGGGCAGAAATGAGCTTACTCTTGAGCTGATTAAAATGGGAAATAGCGACATCATTCCAACGTAAACGATCGGGGAAATTCCTTTTTTAAAGGGGGCTGAGGGGGGCCGAAATTGCAGCAAATTCGGAACAAATCGCTGATAGTGTGAAGCTGATCCTTAGAAAGATCTTAATTGCTTCTTTGTAATCGGGAGGGGCATGTCGGCGATTGCCTTAATCTTGTTCTCTTGGGGACCTAACTTGCTTTGTTCTATTTTGAAACCCAAATATTTTATGGTTTCGTGGGCAAAATGGCATTTGCTGGGGCCAATGGTAAGGCCATTTTCGCGCAGTCGCTCGAAAAGAGCTAATAGGGTGATTAAATGGTGACTCCATTCAAATAGTTCTTGTAGCTGACTCTTTTGATGTGGTGTCAGCTGCGGGTCAATATCCAGGTCAGAGGGTTCCAAAGACTTGCCTGGTAGGGAAGGAGGAGGGTAATCGGCATCAGGTTGGATGCACACTGTCTGTATTACATTAAGGGACTCCGCGAGGTAATCTTTTTCAAGCACCGATGTTTCGTCCAGTGCTACGAAGGTATGTCCATGGGCGCGTTGGGGGTACTTTTTTTCTTGGAGTCCACGGAGAGTCTCCGTGTCCTTGTCTTGGGCCTTATCGCCTAAGGGTGTAGGTAATTCACACTCCTTTTGTGCCGTCCTAAAGTCCTGGTTAGGGGTCTCCGAGAAATCCGACGGTATCGGGGTTCTGATGGGGACGGGCTCCTGGGCTTCTTTCTTAGCTCGGCCTCGAGGAAGGGCGGCCTGAGACACAGGGTCGGAACTTACTTGAAGGCTCTGTCCTATAAGCACGGAACAGAATTGTTTGGGTGCTGAAATGACTACAGCCCAGCCATCATAATATTGACACTGCAGGTAACATCTAACGACGGGGAAGTGGTTCGCCCGCCCAAGGTAGTCATGTACCACTCCAAATTTTTCGTGGTTAGGGTCCACTGGGGGGAGGAGCTCGTCGGACACGATGAAACACGTACATCCTGTGTCCCTGACGAGAGTCGATACTCGGCAGCCGTTTACGCTGCCCTCCTCAAATTTCAAAGTTTCCGATGAACTTTTATCAAAAATAAAATTTACCTGGTGGCCTGACGGAGGGGGAGAAGTTTCTGCTTGGGTCTGCACCACCGGGGGAGCCGGGGTGGCATTAATCTGGTGAACTTGGTGGGCTGGTCCGCTTTTAAGCCTAGAATTTTGGGGGCAATTCCAGCTCATGTGGTTTTCTACACCACAGGTGAAGCATATAATTGGTCGCTTCGGGAAGGGAGATGGAGGAGAAATCTTAACGGGAGGTTTGGAGTCCCGTTGTTGGTTTTGGGGAAAGAAGTTTGGGGGTTTTACGGGGCCCGGAAACTCCGTCGGCTTTCCTGTGAAGGGGCGCGAATCCTTCCTTCTTTCCTTGTAGGGGGATTGGTGAGAAGTTCGATTCTCCTTTGGGTATAAATTATGGCTTGCGGCATAGACATCCGCTTCTTCGGTACATTCTTTAAAGGTCTGGCACCGACGATCCTTGACAAACGTGCGGATCTCCGTCGGGAGAGACGCCAAAAATTGATCTCGCAGCACGAAGTCTGTTAAGGACTCGTAGTTCGGATCAACCTTTGAGGATTCTAACCAAAATTTAAAATTCCTCTGAAGAATGTATCCGAATTGACGGAACGTCTGTCCGGGTTTAATACGACCTCCTTGAAATTCTTGGGTGTAGAAATCGGAAGTCATATTATGAGCAGCCAATAACTCAGCTTTTAAGGTGCTGTAGTTAATTGTACACTCAGATGGTAAAGATATAAAAATTTCGCGCAATTTACAATTTAACAAGGGAAGTAATCTGTCTACACCTTCAGCCTCCAGATCCTTGTTATTGATTTCGAGGATCTTTTCGAAGTGGGCTAAAAATTCTCCGAAATCCTCTCCATCCTTGGAATTGGGGAGCTTTAGTGAGGAGATTGGGGGGATACTTCGGAACGGGAACTGGCTGACTGTATCTCTGCTTCAACACGAGCTAATTCAATCTGATTGTGAAGCTCAGCTTGTCTTATCCGTTCCTCTCTTTCTCTTTCTTCTCGTTGGATTTCTCTTTCTCTTTCTTCTCGTTGGATTTCTCTTTCTTCTCTTTCTCTTAACTTTTCTCTTTCCGTTCTTTGCTCCTCTTGAACGTACTCAATTATTTCTTTTCCGGAGAGTCCCAAGGATTCTCCTTGCGCTTTAAAGATCTCGAACTGAGTCATCTTTGCACTTGGGGGCGCAATAGTCAACCAACTAAAATTCCTTGCAACAAGAATTATGCCTTCTAGCGAATTAACCGACCTAAATATGGGCACTGACCTATTCGTCCTTAGTTTCTCGATCTAAATAACCACTGACTAAAATCACAAAAAAAAACACAAACAAATTATTATAACAGTTCCTTGAGCTACTCCAGCTTCTTAAGTTTCAAAAAAAGGGGATAGCAATCGTTAAAACAAAAGGAAACTACTATACTCTATTATTATAACGAATAACACTATGCTTTACTCGACTGAAACCAGTGTTTGCAAAGATATAGCGTTTAACCTTACACACTTGATACCAAATTTAAATAGTATATATATATATATATATATATATATATATATATATATATATATATATATATATATATATATATATATATATATATGTCGTAGAATGGACTCTCGACGATATACCATATATAACTATTCGTTGAGGGAACTTCTTTAATTATCTTTAGAGTGCGTGGATGTCTGGCTGGCCGATATTATGTATCTCTGATATGCCTAAGAATATGGAACTGAGCTCAAGGATAATAATATTGCTATCATTAATAAAATAGAGTTTTATTAATAATAACTATCAACAACACACAAAACGGAAAATATTGACATAAACAGAGAATGGAAAAGGTTGCGGAGAATCGAGTTAATCCGAGGATTAAAAGATTTAAAAAGGTAAAACAAATATAAAGTTGAAGAGATAGGATGGTTCGCTAAACCATTTATAGCACAG
The DNA here is from genome assembly GCA_963969495.1 of Ceratothoa steindachneri. Taxonomy (NCBI): domain Eukaryota; kingdom Metazoa; phylum Arthropoda; class Malacostraca; order Isopoda; family Cymothoidae; genus Ceratothoa; species Ceratothoa steindachneri. The sequence goes on from OZ018319.1 coordinate 154,459,734, forward strand.
GATAGAATTGACAAAAGGGTTAAATACTCAAAGGGAACGTTCGGCTTACGTAATTTATACTTGTTGTGCAGAGGAAGGCGGCGTGAAGGAATTTCGGTCCGCTGGCGAGTTCCAGCCGAAAGGGGGGGGGGGAATTAAATGATCCTGACGTGGCGTCTTGGGAATGAGAACCGTTTCTTGACGAACTGCTTGACGAACAATTGCTGTTCTACGTTGCTCTCTTCTGAACAACAGGGGGGGGGGGTGAGAACCGTCTCTTGTCTACGCTACGGGCTCAAGAACAATGGCTGTTCTAATGTTGTTATCTTCTAGACAACAAGGGGGAAGGGTGAGAACCGTTTCTCAGGGAACGGGCTCAAACGAACAATGGCTGTTCTAACGTTGTTCTCTTTCTAAACAACAGTGGAAGGGTGAGAACCGTTTCTTGGCGAACGGGCTCAAACGAACAATGGCTGTTCTACGTTTCTTTTTTAAACAACAAGGGAGAGGGGTGAGAACCGTTTCTTGTCAACGTGCTCGAACGAACAATGGCTGTTCTAACGTTGTTCTCTTTCTGAACAACAGGGGAAGGGTGAGAACCGTTTCTTGGTGAACGGGCTCAAACGAACAATGGCTGTTCTACGTTGTTCTCTTCTGAACCACTGGGGGGGGGGTGAGAACCGTTTCTTGTCAACGGGCTCGAACGAACAATGACTGTTCTAAAGTTGTTCTCTTTCTGAACAACAGAGGAAGCCTGTGGACTCGGTGTCACGAAGGCTCGAACCTTTGGCACTCAAGGGATATTGTCCTTCTTCTGGACAAGTGATGGTGAATCTCGAGGTCGAGGTCCCTTGGCGCACAAAGTGAGAGAGGGCCGTAGTGATGGTTCACGACGAAAATCTGGATCTCCAATCTGATCTTAGTGGTAAAGTTTCCATCTAAATAGTCTAGACACTCCCTTGGCGTGGGGCACAATGGAGTGGGAGCTTCGAGGGAATGCACAGCCGAGCCTGAGAACAAGCCTTATCTGCCCATAAGCCTAACTCAATCTGGCGTGATCGGTGGATGGGGCGAACGGATGGGGGATGATAAACCTCCTTGTTTAAACATTGACTCAGGTGGCTGCGATAAGGCGCCAACTTCAAAGCGAAGATGCACGTGGGGAGCATCGTGGTCTTAAATTACATGTGATAGTGGTTGAAATTAACGCGGCCTCAACCCGTTCTATCACAATGAGTATTAGATGAAGGGGAGAAGGGTTTTCTGAACTTTGTTCATAATAGCGATTTGTTTCCATGCATAAATCTGCTACGATTTCATGATTAAAAAATGCTTCAAAATATGTTTGAGGTTTAGTTTCCGATTTAAAACCCATGTGCGCTTGAATTCCCGAATGAGAGTCATGAAATATGATATTTGGGGTGGGGGGGAGAAGTCGAGACAGCGTTGCCACTTTCATCAATTTGTTGATTTTCAGGAATAATTGGCTCTAATTCGTCATCGGATGAGTTTAAACTGTTAGTATCGCTGTCTGTTAGTTGCAAATCAGAATCAAGTTCATAGTAGATATCCAAAATTTCAGAAGGATTAGCCATTTTTTAATTAATATAAAAAAACTAATTACCACAATTTAAAAATGCGTGTGATATCTACAACTCTCTTAGAAAGACTATAAACTAAAAGAAATACTTCATATATAATTCGAAAGAGAAAGTAAATTTACCGTTACCCGAACAAAAGGAAGATTCTTAAGCCTAAAAAACATGCCAGACTTAATTGAGTCGGTGGGTATTTTGACGCCCAGCCTCTTTTGAGGCTCTTGGTATCGTAAGGGTTAAGGTTTATCTATGCTATTTTATAGTAAATCTATGGGATTCTCTTTGCTATTTTATATTAATTGTAATTTATTTTATATGATATTTAATAATAAATCTATAGCATTTTCGGTGTTTTTATATTGCTATTTTATAGTAAATCTATGTTATTAGCTACGCTATTTTAAATTAAATTTATTGCTTGTTAACTGCTATTTTATAGTAAATCTATAATATTTTCTATGCTATTTTATAGTAAATCTATGGCATTTTCATTGCTATTTTGTAATAATACTATGGTATTTTCTATGCTATTTTAGAGTAAATCGCTAGCATTTTCATTGCTATTTTAATTTAAATCTATATTACTTTGATTGCTATTTTATAGAAAATCAATAATATTTTGATTCTTATTGTAGAATAAACTTATGGTATTTTCTATCGTATTTTATAGTAAAGGTGTGGCATTTTATTCTATACTAAATCTATGGCATTTATTTTCATTGCTATTTTATTATTAATGTTATTACATATGCTATTTTATATTAAAACTACCCTACATTTTCTATAAGATTTATTTTCATAGCTATTTTATAGTAAATCTAAGGTATTTTATATTCTATTCAAAATAGAGCCGAGGTACTTTGCTATTTTATAGTAAAATTATTCTATTTTCATTGCTATTTAATAGTAAAATTATTCTATTTTTAGTGCTATTTTATAATATATCTATGGTATTTTCTATGCTATTGTATAGTAAATCTATGGTATTTTCATTCCTATTTTATAGTAATTCTACGGTATTTTCTATGCTATTTTTAGTATATCTATGGTATTTTCTTTGCTATTTTCGTTGCTCTTGTTGAATAAATTTAAGCTATATTTGATGTTACTTGAGAATAAATCTGTGGTAAAATTTCTATTTTTATTTCTATTTTATAATAAATATATAGTATTTTCCGTGCTACGTTATAGTTCTAGTATATTTTCATTGCGTGTTAGAGTAAATCTGATATTTTCATTATTATTTTATGGTAAATTATTATATTTTCATTGTCATCTTATAGTAAATTTATGGTATTTTCATTCAGCGTAAAAGGGCGCTGCGGCGATTTGCCATCCAGGCCGCCGTGCTGACGGGACGCAGCACCCCGGCCGATCCCAGCTTAGCCTCATTTTCCTTCCTTCTGAACGCTTGTGTTTTCCCATTGTTTCCACGCTTTTCATACAACCTCTCCCACAACATCCTCTGGTCAGTCAAATTTTACAGGATAGATGCTGACCTTCTCAGCAAACTATCAGATCAGGGCGGGGGGAGGGAACAATGTTCCCTAATCCGTCAGCTTCATTTTGGGATAGTGGGCTTTTAGCAACCTGCTTCATCCCCTCCGTCAGATCCCTTTTCCTTCTTCCTTCACACTCTATAAATTTAAAGACGTGTCCAAGGTGGAGCTGCAAGGGTGAGGAACTGCCAGTCCACCAGGCGGGATGGGTGGTCTTAAATGGTGTCACCTGACTCTGCCAGGCCTGTACCCACCCCTGACAGGGCAGGCTACTGCGAGGTGTGATGAGCATGTGAATCCCGTGAGAAAATTAGGGTCCCCATGCCGAATGATGGAACTTTGAGAAAAAACTTTTCTTCTTTTCCCCTCACAATCAACGGAGCCGCCCTCGGGCAGCTCCACAGAAAAAAATGGAGTTCCCCCCCCCCTCCTGTGCCTTCGCAAGGAACCCTTAAAATTTTCCCTAACCATGGAGAGGAGGCTTACTCCTTTCCTTTGTCTACAGGTGTAGGGGACTCCCACTCAACCTCTTGTCTGGAGGTGCCTTCAGGCACCTCGCTCTTTCCAGCATTGATCCACTCTGCAGTTTCTCTTTCCAGCATTGATCCCCCCTTTACTTTCCAAGGAAACTTCCAAGAAAGCCAGAAGCTAGCCCATAGCCAACCGCTCACCCCGTAAGGGGCGCGGTAATTTGCCATCCTGGCCGCCGTGATGACGGGATCCAGTGCTCCGTCTGGTCCAAGCTTAGCCTATCATCCTTCCTTCAGATAGCCTGCATTTCTCCCTTACTACCTCAATTCACCTACAACCTCTCCCACAACTTTTTCTTCTTTTTTTTGTTTTTTTTAAGGGGCTATCTGGCGACTGCCCACTTAGGCATAAGTCGCCGTAAACAAACAGCCTAGTTCTAGACTACTTTAAAAAAATTGAACAGAAAACAACAATAAAAAGAAATAACAATAACAAAACAATAACAAAAACAACAACTAAACCTGGTTAAATGAAAGGAAGAAGGCCGGCCTCCCCCAAGTAGTCAACAAGTCCACCAGTTAATGTACAAGCACTCGTCCTGAGTACAAAGGACAGGCGGTAGCGACCCCGCCCATTCCAGTACCGGGACAGATAACGTGCGCGCAGATCACCCACACAGGGACATTCGAAAAGAATGTGCCCAACAGTCTGGGGGACAACGCAGTCTTCACAGTAGGGTGCAGGCGAGTGCTCCATCAAATAGAGAAGCGTCACACGAGTGTGTCCGATTCAGAGACGACAGAAATTGACCTGAAGCCTTCGCGGCATTGTGGGATAGGTCCATGGGAACAGTCGCGGCGCAATGGCACGCAACTTTAAGTTCCCTTCGACCGTCTCCCATCTTCTTTTCCAAGCAGTCCGAAGAGCTGCCCGTATTCCTGCTATGTAGTCGGTGTGAGGAAGAGCGAAACGCTGGTCCGGTCGCAGAGTCCTCACAGGCTCTTTGCCGCCCTCATCGAGGTGCTCATTCCCCGCAATTCCAGGAACCCAGCAGAAGATAATCGCGACATCTGCCCGGCTCGCCAAAACCGTGGCGTCACGGATATCGCGAACCAGGGGATGCGGAGATTCTTATACCCCGAGAGCACTTAGAGCGCTTTGTGAGTCGATATAGATCACAATCCAGTCTCCAAACCGGGCACGTCGCGTAATCTCCCGTACCGAGTGGTGTATTGCCACCAGCTCGGCCGTGAAGACAGACGCAGCGCCTGGTAGAGCCCTGCTGACTTCAAACAGAGGGGATACGGCGTGGAAACTGACCCCCTCTTGGGACTTGGATCCACCCGTATACACTGGCACGGTACCAGCGTGACACGATGTGTGCTTCAAAAAGGTCAAACGCAATACTCCTGGCCCAGTACAAGCTTTGGGAGCAGAGGCGTGGCGACAAATAGCCAAATTTGGTACCCTCTAGGGTTGCGTCCTGGGCAGAACCAGGGGCGCCACCGGCCCGGGAGCTATATCTACCTCTCGAAGGAGTTTCCTGGCCCTAAACCCAAAGGGCTTAGGGTATGACTGGCGTCTCTCGGCGGCATAGGCAACGTCGAGATCAGCTGCAGATGCAGTGAAAGCTGTTGGCAAATGAGGGAGGCACCGTGCTCGCGTGTACAGGCAAGTGATGCACTGCACGCGGCGCAGAGCGAGTGGTATCTCCCCAGCATCGACCAACAGGCTCTACATTGGGGAAGTGCAGAAGGCACCAGTCGTAAGGCGGAGGCCGTTGTGGTTGATCTAATCCACCTTTCGCAATGAACGCTCGGCTGCAGATGCATAAAACTCGCATCCGTAGTCGAGCTTCGAACGAACAAAGGATCGATTACAAAGTAGGGACGTAGCCCTATCAGCGCCCCAAGCGCTGAACGTCACGGAACGAAGAATGTCCATGGTGCGGGTACAAGAGACCCTAAGCCTGCGAAAATGAGCCTCCCAGGTGAGACGTCGGTCGAATACAAGACCAAGGAAACGGCGTCAATCAACCACATCCAGGCGCACCCCATTAAGAAACAAATCTATGTAAGGGTGAAGACGTGGATGGCGGCAGAAGTGCACCACCATATTCTAAGCTAAAGAAAACCGAAACCTGTGCTTAGGGCATAGCGAGAGATGTGGTTCAATGCATGTTGGAGTCGACGCTCTAGAGTTGGCATCTGGGGCCGCCCCAAAGGAGATCGAAAGGTCGTCTACATAGATTGTAGCGATAACATCTTCCGGCAGCACCGAGGTGATGCCGTTGATGCTCAGGGCAAAGACTGTGACACTGAGGACACTTCCCTGCAGGAGACCCTCTTCCTGCTCCTTTAGGCCAGAGAGGGCTCCCCTCACCCGTACGCGGAATCGAAGATCTCACAAGAATTCAGATATAAACATTGGGAGGCGTCCCCTCGCCTTCGTCGTGTAGAGAGTCTTCATGATACCGTATCGCCATACGGTATCATAGGCCTTCTCTAGATCGAAAAACACCGTGGCGTAGTGCTGTCTACGAACGAAACCTCGCAGACAGCGTTTTCCCGTAGGAGCAACGCATCCGACGTGGAGTGGAAATTGCAGAAGCCGCACTGTGCGAAAGACAGATGGCCTCCGCGTTCCAGGAAAAGCTAATCTAACATTTACCAATTTCTCCATCAACTTGCACACGCAAGAGGTTAGAGAGATTGTGCGGAAACTGGTCGGAGTAGAGTGATCTCTCCATGGATTGCAAAAGGCGAGCATAGTAGCGATTCGCCAAAAGTCTGGGAGAAGACCTTCCACCCAGATCCTGTTGAACAAATCTAACAGAAAGGCCATGCCTCGCTGACCCAGGTGTTGAAGCATGGCGTACGGGACATCGTCTGGACCATGGGCGGTGTCCGCGCACGAAGCGAGAGCGGAACGCAACTCATTCACAGTAAACTTGACGTTGAAGGGTTCTCTGCCTCTTGAGGTTGAGTCCAGCCGGCTCCTTCTGCGACATCACGACATGCATTGAATGCTAGTGGGGCAGTTTCATGGCTAGAGAATGCGGAAAAAGCGGTCGCGAAGAATTCCGCCACGGACGTGGGGTCCGTGATTGCGGTCCCATTCTCCTGGAGAACGGGAGGGGGGTCCTTCGAGAACTTGCCCCGAATCCTTTTGACTCGCTTTCACACCTCAGCTGAAGGGGTCTTCCCGTTAAGTGAAGACACATATGCCCACCAAGAAGAGCGGCGGGCGTGCTTCAAAATATACCGGAACCTAGCCCTAGTCCGACGAAATTCAGCGACAGTGAAATCGTTCGGGTGGCGCTTATAGCGGATGTAGGCATAACGCTTCTGTTTGAGTGCCGTCTCACACTCGGCCGATTACCATGGGGGTGGTAGGCGTGCAAAACGGCCATACGTCCTAGGAATAGTAGTCAGGCCCATGGCGATGAGGTTGCCGGAGAAGAACTCAACGGCCTCATCTACCGACCTAAACTCCTTGACTGCGATAGAAAATTCATTTATTTCCGGAACTGCAGGCCACCGCGCCTGCGCCAAGCACCACCGAGGTGGGCTTTCAGGCGGCAGTTGACCTAAAAATGATATTTGAATGGAAAAGTAATCACTATCGTGAAGGTCATCGACCATCCCCCAATCAAATTGAGGTTGTGCATCCAAAGAGCATAAAGATAGGTCAACAAAGCAAGAAAACAAGCGGTTCTCGGACAGTGATGCGTAAACTCATCCACGTTTAGGACACCCATCTCAAGCTCTTCGATCAGGTCAGTAAGGAATTGTCCCCTGGGATTTGTGAAGTAATCTCCCCAGAGAGGATGCCTGCCGTTCAGATCTCCAAGCAAAGGATAGGGCCTCGGCAACCGTGCCACCACGCGGCGGAAGTCCCTCGCGTCGAAGTCAGCTAACGGTGGAATGTATGCAGAAATTATAGTATACCTCCTATCCAGGTGCAGCTGCACAGCCACTGCCTAAAAGGAGGTATCTAAAGAGAAAGGAAGAACGGAGACATCATGCCGGGTGTAAACCGTGCATCTTCCAGCGCGGTTATCCCGCGGTGGTGGGCTCGCAAGAACTTTGAACCCCGCGAGGGCAGGCAGGGGGCACGTGCCTAGTACGGTCTGCTGCAAAAAGATAGCTAACGGGAAACGGGACGAGGCGAGCCTTCGTAGCTCCTCCCAGTTGGCTCGGAGTCCACGGCAATTCCATTGAAGGAATATGCCCTCCAAGCCTAGCTCGGAGGAGACGCGGGGGCGCTCCTCGAACTGAAGACCCTCACGGGAATGGCCGTACGCTTCTCGGGGGCAAAACCCCAGGCGCTGTTGGCCGTCACCTTCGAGGACTTATTGGGGGAGGTTGGGCTTGCCATGCGAGCCTTTTCCTCCCTTCGCCTCGAAACCTTAGGCGGGCGTTGTGGCTTTGGAGGCGGGGGTCCCTCTTTTTGAGGAACCACCGTCTCCGAGCCATTCGCTTCACCTCGGGGCGTGGGCAAAGAAGCCGAAGCTTCTTTTTTGTTGTCCTCCTCTCGGGGGACAGCTTTAGGAACCCCCGAAGATGGCCTAGCGACTATCTTTATAGGTGTTGCCTCCTGTAAGTCTAACGACTTGGTGGAAACGCGTGGCCGTTTCGCCTTACGGGAAATGGTCACGCTAGGGTGAGAGCGGGGAGTCCTGGTTTTAGCCCGGGCTAAATATAAACCCTTTTTGCCACTAGCTTTACCAGGGGACCGCCCAGGTTGGGTAGAGCCGGCAGAAGGGCTCCGAATAGGCGCGGAAACAGCCGTGTTCGTTGACGTGGATGGGCCAGGAGCAGAGGGTGCCTTTCTAACTATTGAGGCATATGACGTCCCAGGCATAGCCGGGCGCGCCAGGACCAAGTCCTTAGCCTCGCGAAATGAGAGGATTTCTTTCTCGAGGAGATATGCACCACATTGCTTCGAAGAAGTACATTGCGGCTCTCCGCAATTGACACACTTGGCCACACACGATTTGGACTTATCGTGTGCGACCTTGGAGCAATTTACACAAACTTCGGATGACCCCGAATTTGCTCGTCTACATGAGCGATTCGTATGGCCGAAGCAGTGAGAGTAATAGCACCGCCGCGGAAGTGGCACGAATACCTTCACGCGGTAGCGGTACCAACCGTCAAGCACCGACTCAGGGAGCTTTTCACAGTCGAACGTGACGAAGAGTGTAGGGTTGGGTCTCGAGGCCCCTCCCTGTTTTCTCATCACACGTTTGACCTTGACCGCCCCATGGTCGGCCAGCTCTAGGGTTATGTCCTCAATGGAGTAGTAAATGAGTTCCCTCGCATAAGCTACTCATTTCACAAAGTTCATGGTAGAGGGCGGCGTCACACTCACCGGGGTGCCATGAAGTGTCCGAAGAGCACTTATCTTGGCCGCCTCGGCGGGATTCGCAGCATTCGCCAGAAGGCTCCCGTCCGAGAAACGGGTCACCTTCGGCTCTTTACCAATTGCACTAGCTAATACTCTCCTCTGATGGATCATGTTGCCCTTGGACAACATGGTGCCATCAGTGGAGCGAATAACGAGGAAGCGCTTGAAGCCAGTGGGCTCTAAAACGCCAGGTAACCTCTGAATGAGGGGCCCCGATGTCAGCGAGGCTCCGCCCTTTGCACTTTTGGTCTTAGTCAGGGGCTCCGCAACCGGGGCGGGCAGAGGCGCCGGATGTGCGGGTCTTGGCTTGGTCGCTTGCCAATCTGGCAGCAGACCCATCCATCCCCACAGCTCCCGCGGATGGAGAGGAGCCCCGAGTCTACTTAGTCTATTTGGTCTTTTTCGTCCTTTTCTTTTTTGGAGAGGATGGCGGGGAATGAACCCGCTTCTCGCCTCCGCCGGTAGACGCCCCTAGGCCAGATGGACCGGCCTCAGCCAGGTCCTTCTCTGAAATAGAGAAGGTCCTGGTGGTCGTAGACGCATCATGCGGAGGAGATCCCTCCCCTCCTTGTACTGCCTAAGAATCCCCAGCCGTTTAAGGAGGACCTTGCATAGGGGCGGATTCGGGTTCGGTGCCCGGCGCCGAGCCCGGATTTTGCCCCATGTAAGGCCCTACCGTCTAAGGCTGGTTTTCATTAAGGATCATGTCTATGACAGGAGGGGCCTCCAGTTTGCCCTTCCCTCCCAGGACATCTCAGGTCCCCTTGGCAGCGTCATGAGTCTTTTGTGGGGAGGCACAAGCCTTGACCCCGGCAAGGTTTAATATTCTTGCCAGCAGGTCTTTTGAGGGAAGCGACCGAAGGGGCCTGGCTTCCCTCTTCCTCCTAAGATGGTTCGCCCTACCGAGCCGCTCCAATGTGGAGCGGCTGGCTAAGGGCTGCCTGCTGGCTTTTTTAGGCAGTCCCCTTGGAAAGTACAGAAGGGACTGCGCTGGTAAGAGGGAGGTGCCCGAAAGCACCTCCAGAGAAGGGCGGGAGGGGGAGTCCCCTTTACCCGTAGGCGTAGGAGAGGAGTAAGCCTCCTCTCCGGTTGAAAAGATATGGAGGGTCCCCTGCGCAAGCACAGTGGGGCGGGGACCTCCATTTTTTTGCTAGAGCTGCCCGAGGGCGGCTCCATCGCTGTTTCAGGGGAAGTTGGGGGTTGGGGTTTTTTTATTGTTTTTCCATACATGGGCATGGTGACCCACTTTTTAATACGGGACGCAATAGCTTATCACCTCTTGCAGTTGCCCGCACTGCAAGAGGTGCTTACAGGCCTAGCAGAGCCAGGCGCCGCCATTTCGGACCACCCCTCCTGCCTGGTGGCCTGGCAGCCTATCGGCATGGTGGCTCTACCTTAGACACGGCGTAAAAATAGATAGAATGTGAAGAGGAGAGGAAAAGGAATGTGAGGATGGTATGGGTGTGGATGAAGCAGGTTGTTAAAAACCCCCCATCCTGAACCGGAGCTCAGGGGTTAGGGAACATTGTTCCCTTCCCCCTTAGCTTCGATCCGGGACGGTTGACTTGAGAAGAATGTCAGCATCTACCCTGTGAAATTAGAGGCTGACCAGAGAAAATTGTGGGAGAGGTTGTGTGAAAAGAGAGGAAACAAGTGTTTTGAAGGAAGGAAGAGAGGTTAAGCTGGGGCCGGACCGGGTGCTGAGTCCCGTCAGCACGGCGCCAGGATGTCAAATCGCCGTGCCCCTTATGGGGTCTGGGCCGGAGAGGGCTCCCCCCCACCCGTACGCGGAATCGACGATCTCGCAAAAATTCAGATATAAACATTGGGAGGCGTCCCCTCGCCCCCATCGTGTGGAGAGTCTCCATGATACCGTATCGCCATGCGGTATCATAGGCCTTCTCCAGATCGAACCCGTGAGGCGAAACGGCCCGGCGAGTCCTCCGATTCATTAGACTCACAGGAGGCGACACCCCTGAAGTTAGTCGCCAGGCCATCTTCCGGGGTTCCTGACGCTGTTTCCCGAAAGGAGGACAGCAACAAAGGAGCTTTGGCTCCTTGGCCCACGCTTACAGGTGGGTTGGGTTGCTAGGAGACGTTGGACCCTCGAAAAGAGGGCCACCCGCCTCAAGCCGCAACGCAGAGGCGGAGGGAGAAAAAGAATCGCATAGTGAGCCCAACCTCCCGCAATAATTCCTCGAAGGCGACAGCGCTTTGTCCGGCCAACAGCGCCGGGGGCTCTTCCTCCGGGAAGGGTATGAACATTCCCGTGAGGGTCTTCTGTTCGAAGAGGAACCCGGCGTCTTCTCTGATCTAGGACTGGAGGGCATATTCCTTCAATGGAATTGCCGTGGACTTTGAGCCAAATGGGTGGAGCTGCGGAGGCTTGTCTTGTTCCGCTCCCCGTTAGCTATTTTTCTGCAGGAGACCATGCTAGGTACATGCCTCCTGCCCGCCCACCCGGGTTATAAGGGTTATGCGCCCCTACTACCACGAGATAGGGGCCGGGCTAGGGGATGCGAGGTTTAAAACCGACATTATGTCTCCGTTTTTCTTTTCACTCTAGATACCTACTTTCAGCCAGTGCCTGTGCAGCTTCACCTGGATAGGATGTATACTATTATTTCTGCATAAATTCCGCCGTCGGCTGAAATAGACGCGGGGGAGTTCCGCAGCGCCCTGGTACGGTGGCCGAGGCCCTATCTCTTGCTTGGAGATCTGAACGGCAAACATCCTTTCTGGGGAGACTACTCAATCAATTTCAGGGGACAAGTCCTTGCCGATCTGATCGAAGAGCTTGACATGGGTGTCCTAAACGTGGATGTGTTTACGCATCACTGTCAGAGAACCGCTTCATTTTCTTGCCTTGTTCTATCTCAGTGTTCACCAAAGGCACAGCCTTATTTTCATTTGGGGGTGGTCGATGACCTCCATGGTAGTGATCACTTTCTCAGTTAATTATAATTTTCATTGCAACTGCCGCCTAAGAGCCCACCTCGGTGGTTCGTGTCGCGGGCGCGGTGGCCTGCATTTCAGGAAATGACTGAATGCTCTATCTCAGTCGAGGCGTTTAGGTCGGTAGATGAGGCCGTTGAGTTCTTCCCCGGCAACCTCATCTCCGCGGGCCTTCCTACTATTCCTAGAACGTCTTGCAGTTTTGCACGCCAACCACTCCCCTGGTGGTCGGCCGAGTGTGAGACGGCCTTCAATCAGAAGCGTTATGCCTACATGCGCTATAAGCGCCGCCCGAACGATTTCACTATCGGTGAATTTCGTTGGGCTAGGGCTAGGTTCCGGTATACTTCGAAGCACGCCCACCGCTCTTCATTGCGGGTATACGTGTCTTCACTTAACGGTAAGACCCTTCTAGCAGAGGTGTGGAAGCTAGTCAATAGGATTCGGGGCAAGTTCTCGCAGGACCCCCCTCCTGTTCTCCAGGAGAATGGGACCGCAATCTCAGACCCCGCGTCCATGGCGGAATCCTTCGCGACCGCTTTTTCCGCATTCTCTAGCCGAAATGCTGCTTCGCCAGCATTCAAAGCACGTCGTGATGTCGCGGAAGGCCACCGACTAGACTTTACCTCCAGAGGCGCAGAACCCTTCAACGATTTTTTTTTATTATTATTTATTTAAGGGGCTATTTGGAGACTGCTGACCTAGGCATAAGTCGCCGTAAACAAACAGCCTAGTTCTAGGCTACTTTAAAAAATTGAACAGGAAATAACAATAAAAAGAAATAACAATAACAATAACAAAGCAATAACAAAAACACTAACAAAAACAACAACAACAACAATTATACATGGTTAAATGAAAGGGAAAAGGCCGGCCTCCCCAAAAGGTCAACAAGTCCACCAGTCAAAGTGCACGCACTCGTCCCGAGTACAAGGGACAGGCGGTAGCAACCCCGCCCATCCCGGTACCGAGACAGGTGTCGTGCGCGAAGATAACCCGGACTGGGACATTCGACAAGAATATGGCAAACAGTCTGGGGGACGACGCAGTCGTTGCAATGGGGTGTGCCCGATTCGGAGACGACAGAAAGCAACCTGAAGCCACCGCGACATTGGGGGATAGGTCCATGGGAACAGTGGCGGCGCAATGGCACGCAACTTTAAGTTCTCTTCGACCGTCTCCCATCTTCTTTGCTAAGCAGTCCGAAGAGCTGCCCGTATTTTGGCCATGTAGTCAGTGTGAGGAAGAGCGAAACGCTGGTCCGGTCGCAGAGTCCTCGCGGACTCTTTGGCGTCCTCATCGGCGTGCTCATTCCCCGCAATTCCTACATGTCCAGGAACCAAGCAGAAGATAATCTCGACATCTGCCCGGCTCGCCAAAACCGTAGGGTCACGGATTTCGCGAACCAGGGGATGCGGAGATTCCAATGCCTCGAGAGCACTCAGGGCACTTTGTGAGCCGCTATAGATCACAATATGGTCTCCAAACCGGGCACGTCGCGTAATCTCCCATACCGAGTGGTGTATTGCCACCAGCTCAGCCGTGAAGACAGAGGCGGCCCCTGGTATAGCCCCGCACGCTTCAAACAGAGGGGATACGGCGTGGAAGCCGACCCGCTTTTGGGACTTGGAGCCATCCGTATACACTGGCACGGTACCAGCGTGACACGATGTGTGCTCCAAAAAGGTCGAAAGCAATGCTCCTGGCGCAGTACAAGCTTTGGGAGCAGAGTCGTGGCGACAAATAGCCAAATGTGGTACCCTCCAAGGTGGCGTTCTGGGCAGAACCAGGAGCGCCACCGGCCCGAGAGCTATATCTACCTCTCGGAGGAGTTTCCTGGCCCTAAACCCAAAGAGCTTAGGGTATGACTGGCGTCTCTCGGCTGCATAGACACCATCGAGATCAGTTGCAGGTGCATTGATAGCTGTTGGCGACTTAGGGAGGCGCCGGGCTCACGCATACAGGCGAGTGATGCACTGCACACGGTTAGAGCGAGTGGCATTTTCCCAGCATCGACCAATAGGCTCTCAATGGGGAAAGTGCAGAAGGCACCGGTCTCAGGGCGAAGGCCGGTGTGGTGGATCGAATCCACCTTCCGCAATAAACGCTCGGCTGCGGATGCATAAAACTCGCATCCGTAGTCGAGCTTCGAGCAAACAAAGGATCGATAAAAAAGTAAGGCAGTAGCCCTATCACTGCCACAAACCCTTCAACGACAGGTTTACTGTAAATGAGTTGCGTTCCGCTCTTGCTTCGTGCGCGAACACCGCCCATGGTCAAGACCAGGTCCCGTACGCCATGCTTCGACACCTGGGTGAGCGATTTGTTCAACAGGATCTGAGTGTAGGGTCTCCTCCCAGATTCCTGGCGAATCGCTACTCTGCTCTCCTTTCGCAAACCGGGAAGAGTTTACTCTCTTTCGGCCGGTTCCCGCCCAATCTCTATTACCTTTTGCGGGTGCAAGTTGATGGAAAAATTTGTATATGTTAAATTAGCCTTTTTTCCTGGATAGCGGAGATCATCTGTTTTCTGAACAGCACGGCTTCCGCAAGTTCTACTCGTCGTTGGATGCTCTTCTCCGACTGGAAAATGGCATCAGCGAGGCTTTCCTTCGTAGACATCAATACGCTACGGTATTTTTCGATCTGGAGAAGCCCTAAGATACCATATGGCGATACTGTATCATAGAGACTCTTCACACGATAGGGGCGAGAAGACTCCTCCCAATGTTTATAACTGAATTTTTGCAAGACCGTCGATTCCGCGTATTGGAGAGGGGAGTCCTCTCCGGCCTAATGAAGCAGGAAGAGGGTGTGCCGCAGGGAAATGTCCTCAGAGTCACACTTGTAGCCCTGAGCATCAACGGCATCAACTCAGTGCTGCCGGAAGATGATCTCGCTACGCTCTACGTGGATGACCTTTCGATCTCTTCTGGCGTGGCCCAGATGCCAACTCTAGAGCGTCGACACCAACAGGCATTGAACCGGGTCTCTCGCTATGCCGAAGCGCATAGGTTTCGGTTTTCTTTGGCCAAGACTAAGGTACGCACTTCTGTCGCCATCCACGGCTCCACTATGACCAAGATTTGTTTCTTAATATAGTGCGCCTTGAAGTGGTTGAATCGCTCCATTTCCCTGGTCTTGTATTGGACCGACACCTCCCCTGGAAGATTCATATTC
The DNA here is from genome assembly GCA_963969495.1 of Ceratothoa steindachneri. Lineage (NCBI taxonomy): Eukaryota > Metazoa > Arthropoda > Malacostraca > Isopoda > Cymothoidae > Ceratothoa > Ceratothoa steindachneri. The sequence continues at coordinate 154,474,827 of OZ018319.1, forward strand.
GCAGCCTCTTTGTCTCTTTTATCCGCGCCAAGGATATTCTTCGTTTCGTGACGTTCAGCGCTTGGAGGCGCTGATAGGGCTACTGCCTTAATTTGTTATATATCCTTTGTCCGTTCGAAGCTCGACTACGGATGTGAGTTTTATGCATCTGTAGCCGATTTTTTATTTTAATTAAGAGGCTATCTGGCGACTGCCGACTTAGGCATAAGTCGCCGTAAACAAAGAGCCTAGTTCTAGGCTACTTAAAAAAATGGAACAGGAAACAACAATAAAAAGAAATAACAATAACAATAACAAAGCAATAACAAAAACAATAACAAAAATAACAACAACAATTGAACCTGGTTAAATGAAAGGGAGAAGGCCGGCCTCCCCCAAAAAGTCAACAATTCCACCAGTCAAAGTGCACGCACTCGTCCCGAGTACTAGGGACAGGCGGTAGCGAACCCACCCATCCCAGTACCGGGAAATGTGTCGTGCGCGAAGATCACCCAGACTAGAACATTCGACAAGGATGTGCCGAACAGTCTGGGGGACGACGCAGTCTTGCAATAGGGCGCAGGCGAGCACTCCATCAAATAGCGATGCGTCACACGAGTGTGCCCGATTCGGAGACGACAGAAAGCAACCTTAAGCCGCCATGGCATTGGGGGATAGGTCCATGGGAACAGTGGCGGCGCAATGGCACGAAACTATAAGTTCCCTTCGACCGTCTCCCATCTTCTTTGCCAAGCAGTCCGAAGAGCTGCCCGAATTCCTGCCATGTAGTCAGTGTGAGGAAGAAGAAAATGCTGGTCCGATCGAAGAGTCCTCGCGGACTCTTTAGGGCCCTCATCAAGGCGCTCATTCCCCGCAATTCATACATGTCCAGGAACCCAGCAGAAGATAATCGCGACATCTGCCCAGCTCGCCAAACCCGTGGCGTCACGGATTTCGCGAACCAGGGAATGCGGAGATTCCAATGCCCCGAGAGCACGCAGGGCGCTTTGTGAGTCGCTATAGATTACAATCCAGACTCCATACCGGGCACGTCGCGTAATCTCCCGTACCGAGTGGTTTATTGCCACCAGCTCGGCCATGAAGACAGACGCAGTGCTTGGTAGAGCCCCACTGACTTCAAACAGAGGGGATACGGCGTGGAAGCCGCCCGCTTTTGGGACTTGGAGCCATCCGTATACACTGGCACGGTACCAGCGTGACACGATGTGTGCTCCAAAAAGGTCGAACGCAATGCTCCCGGCGCAGTACAAGCTTTGGGAGCAGAGTTGTGGCGACAAATAGCCAAATGTGGTACCCTCCAAGGTGGCGCCCTGGGCAGAACCAGGGGCGCCACCGGCCCGAGAGCTATATCTACCTCTCGGAGGAGTTTCCTGGCCCTAAACCCAAAGGGCTTAGGGAATGACTGGCGTCTCTCGGTGGCATAGGCACCATCGAGATCAGCTGCGGATGCAGTGAGAGCTGTTAGCGACTGAGGGAGGCTCCGGGCTCGCGCGTAAAGGCCAGTAATGCACGGCACACGGTTAGAGCGCGTGGCATTTCCCTAGCATCGACCAATAGGCTCTCAATGGGGAAAGTGCGGAAGGCACCGGTCTCAGGGCGAAGGCCGGTGTGGTGGATCGAATCCACCTTCCGCAATAAACGCTCGGCTGTGGATGCATAAAACTCGCATCCGTAGTCGAGCTTCGAGCGAACAAAGGATCGATAAAAAAGTAAGGCAGTAGCCCTATCACTGCCACAAACCCTTCAACGACAGGTTTACTGTGAATGAGTTGCGTTCCGCTCTTGCTTCGTGCGCGAACACCGCCCATGGTCAAGACCAGGTCCCGTACGCCATGCTTCGAAACCTGGGTGAGCGATTTGTTCAACAGGATCTGAGTGTAGGGTCTCCTCCCAGATTCCTGGCGAATCGCTACTCTGCTCTCCTTTCGCAAACCGGGAAGAGTTTACTCTCTTTCGGCCGGTTCCCGCCCAATCTCTATTACCTTTTGCGGGTGCAAGTTGATGGAAAAATTTGTATATGTTAAATTAGCCTTTTTTCCTGGATAGTGGAGATCATCTGTTTTCTGAACAGCACGGCTTCCGCAAGTTCTACTCGTCGTTGGATGCTCTTCTCCGACTGGAAAATGGCATCAGCGAGGCTTTCCTTCGTAGACATCAATACGCTACGGTATTTTTCGATCTGGAGAAGCCCTAAGATACCATATGGCGATACTGTATCATGGAGACTCTCCACACGATAGGGGCGAGAAGACTCCTCCCAATGTTTATAACTGAATTTTTGCAAGACCGTCGATTTCGCGTATTGGGGAGGGGAGCCCTCTCCGGCCTAATGAAGCAGGAAGAGGGTGTGCCGCAGGAAAATGTCCTCAGTGTCACACTTGTAGCCCTGAGCATTAACGGCATCAACTCAGTGCTGCCGGAAGATGATCTTGCTACGCTCTACGTGGATGACCTTTCGATCTCTTCTGGCGTGGCCCAGATGCCAACTCTAGAGCGTCGACACCAACAGGCATTGAACCGGGTCTCTCGCTATGCCGAAGCGCATAGGTTTCGGTTTTCTTTGGCCAAGACTAAGGTACGCACTTCTGTCGCCATCCACGGCTCCACCCTGACCAAGATTTGTTTCTTATTATAGTGCGCCTTGAAGTGGTTGAATCGCTCCATTTCCCTGGTCTTGTATTGGACCGACACCTCTCTGGAAGATTCATATTCGCAGCCTTTTTGTCTCTTTTATCCGCGCCAAGGATATTCTTCGTTTCGTGACGTTCAGCGCTCGGAGGCGCTGATAGGGCTACTGCCTTAATTTGTTATATATCCTATGTCCGTTCGAAGCTCGACTACGGATGTGAGTTTTATGCATCCGTAGCCGATTTTTTTTTTTAATTAAGAGGCTATCTGGCGACTGCCGACTTAGGCATAAGTCGCCGTAATCAAAGAGCCTAGTTCTAGGTAACTTAAAAAAATGGAACAGGAAACAACAATAAAAAGAAATAACAATAACAAAGCAATAACAAAAACAATAACAAAAACAACAACAACAATTGAACCTGGTTAAATGAAAGGGAGAAGGCCGGCCTCCCCCAAAAAGTCAGCAAGTCCACCAGTCAAAGTGCACGCACTCGTCCCGAGTACTAGGGACAGGCGGTAGCGAACCCGCCCATCCCAGTACCAGGAAAGGTGTTGTGCGCGAAGATCATCCAGACTAGAACATTCGACAAGAGTGTGCCGAACAGTCTGGGGGACGACGCAGTCGTTGCAATAGGGCGCAGGTGAGCGCTCCATCAAATAGCGATGCCTCACACGAGGGTGTCCGATTCGGAGACGACAGAAAGCAACCTGAAGCCGCCGTGGCATTGGGGGATAGGTCCATGGGAACAGTCGCAGCGCAATGGCACGAAACTTTAAGTTTCCTTCGACCGTATCCCATCTTCTTTGCCAAGCAGTCCGAAGAGCTGCCCGAATTCCTGCCATGTAGTCAGTGTGAGGAAGAAGAAAATGCTGGTCCGATCGAAGAGTCCTCGCGGACTCTTTAAGGCCCTCATCAAGGCGCTCATTCCCCGCAATTCATACATGTCCAGGAACCCAGCAGAAGATAATCGCGACATCTGCCCAGCTCGCCAAACCCGTAGCGTCACGGATTTCGCGAACCAGGGGATGCGGAGATTCCAATGCCCCGAGAGCACGCAGGGCGCTTTGTGAGTCGCTATAGATTACAATCCAGACTCCATAACGGGCACGTCACGTAATCTCCCGTACCGAGTGGTTTATTGCCACCAGCTCGGCCGTGAAGACAGACGCAGTGCCTGGTAGAGCCCCACTGACTTCAAACAGAGTGGATACGGCGTGGAAGCCGACCCGCTTTTGGGACTTGGAGCCATCCGTATACACTGGCACGGTACCAGCGTGACACGATGTGTGCTCCAAAAAGGTCGAACGCAATGCTCCCGGCGCAGTACAAGCTTTGGGAGCAGAGTCATGGCGACAAATAGCCAAATGTGGTACCCTCCAAGGTGGCGTCCTAAGCAGAACCAGGGGCGCCACCGGCCCGAGAGCTATATCTACCTCTCGGGGGAGTTTCCTGGCCCTACACCCAAAGGGCTTAGGGTATGACTGGCGTCTCTCGGCGGCATAGGCACCATCTAGATCAGCTGCGGATGCAGTGAGAGCTGTTGGCGACTGAGGGAGGCGCCGGGCTCGCGCGTAAAGGCCAGTGATGCACTGCACGCGACGCAGAGCAAGTGGCATCTCCCCAGCATCGACCAACAGGGTCTCAATGGGAGAAGTGCGAAAGGCACCGGTCGCAAGGCGAAGGCCGGTGTGGTGGATCAAATCCACCTTCCGCAATAAACGCTAGGCTGCAAGTGCATAAAACTCGCATCCGTAGTCGAGCTTCGAGTAAAAAAAGGATCGATAAAAAAGTAAGGCAGTAGCCCTATCAGCGCCCCAAGTGCTGAACGTCACGGAACGGAGAATATCCATGGCGCTGGTACAAGAGACCTTAAGGCTGCGAATATGAGCCTCCCAGGTGAGGCGTCGGTCGAATACAAGACCAAGGAAACGGTGCGACTCAACCACATCAAGGCGCACCCCATTATTTTTTTTTTATTTTTTTTTATTTTATGGAGCCCATCTAGCAACTACCCACTTGGGCATAAGTCGCCGAAAAACACGACAGCCTAGAACTAGGCTACTTTAAAGTAAAAATATGAAAACTTAACAATGATATAAAGTGGAAAAACTTAACAATCGAAGCAATCTCCTGCAGCAGGGGGAGGTCCCCCTCACCATGGTTCAGGAGAGTGCAACCTACAAACGAAACAATAACAAAAAAAAGGAACCTGAAATAAAGGGGAGAAGGCCGGCCTCCCCAAAAAAGTCAATAAGTCCACCAGTCATGGTTCACGCACTCGTCCCGAGTACAAGGGACAGGCGTTAGCGACCCCGCCCATTCCGGTACCGAGATAGGTATCGTGCGCGAAGATCACCCAGACTAGGACATTCGACAAGAATATGCCGAACAGTCTGGGGGACGACGCAGTCGTTGCAATAGGGCGCATGCGAGTGCTCCATCAAGTAGCGATGCGTCACACGAGTGTGTCCGATTCGAAGACGACAGAAAGCAACCTGAAGCCGCCACGGCATTGGGGGATAGATCCATGGGAACAGTCGCGGCGCAATAGCACGCAACTTTAAGTTCCTTTCGACCGTCTCCCATCTTCTTTGCCAAGCAGTCCGAAGAGCTAACCGTATTCCTGCCATGTAGTCAGTGTGAGGAAGAGCGAAACGCTGGTCCGGTCGCAGAGTCCTCGCGGACTCTTTAGGGCCCTCAGCGGCGAGCTCATTCCCCGCAATTCCTACATGTCCAGGAACCCAGAGGAAGATAATCTCGACATCGGCCCGGCTCGCCAAAACAGTGGTGTCACGGATATCGCGAACCAGGGGATGCGGAGATTCCAATGCCCCGAGAGCACTCAGGGCGCTTTGTGAGTCGCTATAGATCACAATCCGGTCTCCAAACCGGGCACGTCGCGTAATCTCCCGTACCGAGTGGTGTATTGCCACCAGCTCGGCCGTGAAGACAGACGCAGCGCCTGGTAGAGCCCCGCTGACTTCAAACAGAGGGGGTACGGCGTGGAAGCCGACCCCTTCTTGAGACTTGGAGCCATCCGTATACACTGGCACGGTTCCAGCGTGACACGATGTGTGCTCCGAAAAGGTCGAACGCAATACTCCCGGCGCAGTACAAGCTTTGGGAGCAGAGGCGTGGCGACAAATAGCCAAATGTGGTACCCTCCAGGGTGGCGTCCTGGGCAAAACCAGGGGCGCCACCGGCCCGAGAGCGATATCTACCTCTCGAAGGAGTTTCCTGGTCCTAAACCCAAAAGGCTTATGGTATGACTGGCGTCTCTTGACGGCATAGGCACCATCGAGATCAGCTGCGGATGCAGTGAGAGCTGTTGGCGACTGAGGGAGGCGCCGGGCTCGCGCGTACGGTCGAGTGATACACTGCATGCGGCGCAGAGCGAGTGGCATCTCCCCAGCATCGACCAACAGGCTCTCAATGGGGGAAGTGCGGAAGGCACCGGTCCCAAGGCGAAGGCCGGTGTGGTGGATCGAGTCCACCTTCCGCAATAAACGCTTGGCTGCGGATGCATAAAACTCGCATCCGTAGTCGAGATTCGAACGAACAAAGGATTGATAAAAAAGTAAGGCAGTAGCCCTATCAGCGCCCCAAGTGCTGAACGTCACGGAACGGAGAATGTCCATGGCGCGGTTACAAGAGACCCTAAGGCTGCGAATATGAGCATCCCAGGTGAGGCGTCGGTCGAATACAAGACCAAGGAAACGGTGTGACTCAACCACATCCATGCGCACCCCATTAAGAAACAAATCTGGGTCGAAGTGAAGCCGTGGATGGCGGCAGAAGTGCACAACCTTAGTCTTGGCCAAAGAAAACCGAAACCTGTGCGCTTCGGCATAGCGAGAGACTCGGTTCAATGCCTGTTGGAGTCGACGCTCCAGAGTTGGCATCTGGGCCGCGCCAAAAGAGATCGAAAGGTCGTCCACGTAGAGCGTAGCGAGAACATCTTCGGGGAGCACCGAGGTGATGCCGTTGATGCTCAGGGCAAAGAGTGTGACACTGAGGACGCCCACCCCATTAAGAAACAAATCTGGGTCGGGGTGAAGCCGTGGATGGCGGCAGAAGTGCACCACCTTATTCTTGGCCAAAGAAAACCGTAACCTGTGCGCTGTTGCATAGCGAGAGACGCGGTTCAATGCCTGTTGGAGTCGACGCGCCAGAGTTGTCATCTGGGCCGCCCCAAAAGAGATCTAAATGTCGTCCACGTAGAGCGTAGCGAGAACATCATGCGGCAGCAACGAGGTGATGCCGTTGATGCTCAGGGCAAAGAGTGTAACACTGAGGACACTTTCCTGCGGGGCACCCTCTTCCTGCTCCTTTGGGCCAGAAAGGGATCCACCAACCCGTAGGCGGAATCGACGATCTCGCCAAAATTCAGATATAAACATTGGGAGGCATCCTCTCGCCTCCATTGTGTGGAGCGTCTCCATGATACCGTATCGCCATGCGGTATCTTAGGCCTTCTCCAGATCAAAAAACACCGTAGCGTAGTGCTGTCTACGAAGGAAAGCCTCGCAGACGGCATTTTCGAGTCGGAGCAGAGCATCCGACGTGGAGTGGAACTTACGGAAGCCGCACTGTGCAGAAGACAGATGGCCTCCGCTGTTCGTGCAAAAGGCTAATCTAACATTAACCAATTTCTTCATCAACTTGCATACGCAAGAGGTTAGAGAGATTGGGCGGAAACCGGTCGGAGTTGAGTGATCTCTCCCCAGCCTGCGAAAGACGAGCACAGTAGCAATTCGCCAGGAGTCTGGGAAAAGACCTTCCCCTAAGATCCTGTTAAACAAATCTAACAGAAAGGCCATGCCTCGCTCACTCAGGTGTCGAAGAACTGCGTACGGGACATCGTCCGGACCATGGGTGGTGTCCGCGCACGAAGCGAGAGCGGAACGCAACTCACTCACAGTAAACTTGTCGTTGAAGGGTTCTCCGCCTAAGGAGGTAAAGTCCGGTTGCGGACTTTCGCAACATCACGACGGGCATTGAATGTTGACAGACGCAGGGGGCCGAGATTGCTGTCCTACTCTCCTGGAGAACGGAAGGGAAGTCCTGCGAGAACTTGCCCCGAATCCTTTTGACTCGCTTCCACACCTCAGCTAAAGGGGTCTTCCCGTTAAGTGAAGACACGTATGCCCACCAAAAAGAGCGGCGGGCGGGCTTCGAAATATACCGGAACCTAGCCCTAGCCCGACGAAATTCAGCGACAGTAAACCGTTCGGGCGGCGCTTATAGCGCATGTAGGCATAACGCTTCTGTTTGAGGGCCGTCTCACACTCGGCTGACCCCCATGGGAGTGGTCGGCGTGCAAAACGGCCAGACGTCCTAGGAATTGTAGTCAGGCCCACGGCGATGAGGTTGCCGGAGAAGAACTCAACGGCCTCATCTACCGACCTAAACTCCTCGACTGAGATAGAGAATTCCGACATTTCCTGAAATGCAGGCCTTCGCGCGAGGCACCACCGAGGTGTTCTCTCAGGCGGCAGTTGCCCTGAAAATGATATTTAAATGGGAAAGTAATCACTACCATGGAGGTCATCGACCACCTCTCAATCAAAATCAGGCTGTGCATTCGAAGAGCCCAAAGATAGGTCGAGGCAAGAAAATGAAGCGGTTCTCGGACAGTGATGCGTAAACTCATCCACGTTTAGGACACCCATCTCAAGCTCTTCGATCAGATCGCAAAGGACTTGTCTCCTGATATTTATGGAGTAATCTCCTCAGAGAGAATGCCTGCCATTCAGATCTTCAAGCAAGAGATAGGGCCTCGGCAACCGTGCCACGACGCGGCGAAAGTCCCCCGCGTCGAAGTCAGCTGACGGTGGAATGTACGCAGAAATCAGAGTATACCTCGTATCCGGGTTCAGCTGCACAGCCACTGCCTGAAAGGAGGTATCTAAAGAGAAAGGAAGAACGGAGACATCAAGCCGGGTGTAAACCGCGCATCCCCCAGCCCGGTCATCCCGCGGTGGTGGGGTCGCAAGAATCTTATATCCTGGAAGGGCGGGCAGGGGGCACGCGCCTAGCATGGTCTCCTGCAAAACGATAGCTAACGGGAAACGGGACGAGCCGAGCCTTCGCAGCTCCTCCCAGTTAGCCCGGCGTCCTCGGCAATTCCATTGAAGAAATATGCCCTCCAGGCCTAGCTCGGAGGAGACGCAGGGGCACTCCTCGAACTGAAGACCCTCACGGGAATGGCCGTACGCTTCCCGGGGGCAGAACCCCGGGTGCTGTTGGCCGGACAAAGCGCTGAAGGCATTCTCGCCTTCGAGGACTTATTGGGGGAGGTTGGGCTCGCCATGCGAGACTTTTCCTCTCTCCGCCTCGAAACCTTAGGTGGGCGTTGCGGCTTCGGAGGCAAATGGCCCTATTTTAGAGGAACCACCGTCTCCTAGCCACTCGATCCACCTCGAGGCGTGGGAGAAGGGGCCGAAGCTCCTTTGTTGCTGTCCTCCTTTCAGGGAACAGCTTTAGGAACCCCGGAAGATGGCCTAGCGACCATCTTCAGGGGTGTTGCCTCCTGTGAGTCTAACGAGTCGGTGGAGGCGCGTAGCCGTTTCGCCTTACGGGAAACGCTCACGCTGGGGAAAGAAGTGGGAGCCCTGGTTTCAGCCCGGGCAGGGTATGAGCGCCCGTGTTGGGTAGAGCCCGCAGAAGGGCTCCAAATTGGCGCGGAAACAACCTTGCTCGTTGGCCTGGATGGGCCAGGAGCAGGTGGTGCCTTTCTAACTATTGAGGCATATAACGTCCCAGGCAGAGAATGGGCGCGCCAGGACCAAATCCTTTGTCTCGCGGAATGAGAGTCGATCCTGGGCCTGAAAGGCCAGGATTTCTTTCTCAAGGATATATGCACCACATTGCTTCGAAGAAGCAGGGTGCGGCTCTCCGCAATTGACACACTTGGCTACACACGATTTGGACTTATCGTGTGCGCCCTTGCAGCAATTTACACAAACTTTGGGTGAGCCCGACTTTGCACGTCTACATGAGCGATTCGTATGGCCGAAGCGGTGACAGTAATAGCACCGCCGTGGCAGTGGCACGAATGCCTTCACGCGGTGGCGGTACTAACCGGCACGCACCGACTAAGACAGCTTGTCACAGTCGAACGTGACGAAGAGTGTAAGGGAGGGTCAAGAGGCCCCTCCCTGTTTTCTCTTTACACGTTTGACCTTGACCGCCCCATGGTCGGCCAGCTCTAGGGTGATGTCCTCAATGGAGTAGTCAACGAGTTCCCTCGCATAAACTACTTCTTTCACAAAGTTCATGGTATAGTGTGGCGTCACACTCACCGGGGTGCCATGAAGTGTCCGAAGAGCCCTTATCTTGGCCACCTCGGAGGGATTCGCCACATTCGCCAGAAGGCTCCCGTCCGAGAAACGAGTTACCTTCGGCTCTCTACCAATTTCACTAGCTAATTCTCTCCTCTGATGGATCATGTTGCCCTTGGACAACATGCTGCCATCAGTGGAGCGAATAACGAGGAAGCGTTTGAAGCCAGCGGGCTCGAAAACGCCAGGTAACCTCTGAATGAGGGGCCCCGACGTTATCGAGGCTCCACCCTGTGCACTTTTGGTCTTTGTTATGGTCAGGAGCTCCGTACCCGGACGGGCAGAGGGTCGGATGTGCCGATCTTGGCTTGGTCGCATGCCAAAGTGGCAGCAGACCCGTCCGTCCCCGTAGCCCCCTTGATGGAAAGGGAGCCCCGAGTCTTCTTCGTCTTTTTGGTCTTTTTTGGAGAGGATGGCGGGGAATGAACCCGCTTCTCACCCCCCCCCCCCGGTAGAAGCCCCCAGGCTAGATGTACCGGCCTTATCCAGGTCCTTTTCGGAAATGGAGAAGGTCCTGGTGGTTGCAGGGGCATCATCCAGAGGAGATCCCTTCCCTCCTTTTACTGCCTGAGAATCCCCGGCCGTTTGAGGAGGACCTTGCATCCAGGCGGATTCGGGTTCGGTGCCCGGCGCCGAGCCAGTATTCCCCCCCATGAAAGGCCCTACCGTTTGAGGCTGGGTTTCATCTAGGACCATATCTATCTCAATGGATGCCTCTAGTTGGCCATCCCCCTCTAAGACATCGCAGGTCCCGTTGGCAGTATCGTCACTAGTCTTCTTTGGAGAGGCATGGGCCTTGACCCCGGCAAGGTTCAGTATTCTTGCCAGCAGGTCTTTTGAGGGAAGCGACCGAAGGGGCATGGCTTCCCTCTCCCCCCTAAGGGGGTTTGCCCTACCGAGCTGCTTCGATGAAGAAGCGGCTGGCTAAGGGCTGCTTGCTGGCTTTCTTGGCAGGCCCCTTGTAAAGAACAGAGGGGACTGCCGCTGGTAAGAGGGAGGTGCCCGAAACCACCTCCAGATAAGGGCGTGAGGGGGAGTACCGTTTACCCGTAGGCGTAGGAGAGGAGTAAGCCTCCTCTCAGGTTGAAGAGATATGGAGGGTCCCCTGCACAAGCACAGTGAGGGGGACCTCCTTTTTTTTGCTGGAGCTCTTCAAGGGCGGCTCCGTCGCTATTTCAGGGGAAGTTTGGGGTTGGGGTTTTTGGGTTGTTTTTTCATACATGGGCATGGTGACCCACTTTTGAATACGGGACGCAATAGCTCATCACCTCTTGCAGTTGCCCGCACTGCAAGAGGTGCTTACAGGCCTTGCAGAGCCAGGCGCCGCCATTTCGGACCCCCCCCCCCGCCTGGTGGCCTGGCAGTCCATCAGCATGGCGGCTTAACCTTAGACACGGCGTGAAAATGGATAGAATGTGAAGAGGAGAGGAAAAGGGATGTGAGGAAGGTATGGGTGAGGATTAAGCAGGTTGTTAAAAACCCTCTATCCCGAACCGGAGCTCTGGGGTTAGGGAACATTGTCCCCTTCCCCCTCAGCCCCGATCCGGGACGGTTGGCTTGAAAAGAAGGTCAGCATCTACCCTGTGAAATTAGAGGCTGACCAGAGAAAGTTGTGGGGGGGGGTTGTGTGAAAAGAGAGGAAACAAGTGTTTTGAAGGAAGGAAGAGAGGCTAAGCTGGGACCGGACCGGGTGCTGAGTCCCGTCAGCACGGCGCCAGGATGTCAAATCGCCGTGCCCCTTATAGGGTCTGGGCCGGAGAGGGCTCCCCCCCACCCGTAGGCGGAATCGACATCTCGCAAAAATTCAGATATAAACATTGGGAGGCGTCCCCTCGCCCCCATCGTGTGGAGAGTCTCCATGATACCGTATCGCCATGCGGTATCATAGGCCTTCTCCAGATCGAATCCGTGAGGCGAAACGGCCCGGCGACTCCTCCGATTCATTAGACTCACAGGAGGCGACACCCCTGAAATTAGTCGCCAGGCCATCTTCTGGGGTTCCTGACGCTGTTTCCCGAAAGGAGGACAGCAACAAAGGAGCTTTGGCTCCTTGGCCCACGCTTACTGGTGGGTTGGGTTGCTAGGAGACGTTGGACCCTCGAAAAGAGGGCCACCCGCCTCAAGCCGCAACGCAGAGGCGGAGGGAGAAAAAGAATCGCATAGTGAGCCCAACCTCCCCCAATAATTCCTCGAAGGCGACTTTACCTGTAGAGGCGCAGAACCCTTCAACGATTTTTTTTTTATTTATTTAACGGGCTATCTGGCGACTGCCGACTTAGGCATAAGTCGCCGTAAACAAACAGCCTGGTTCTAGTTTCCTTTAAAAAATTGAACAGGAAATAACAATAAAAAGAAATAACAATAACAATAACAAAGCAATAACAAAAATACTAACAAAAACAAAAACAACAACAATTAAACCTGGTTAAATGAAAGGGAAAAGGCCAGCCTCCCAAAAAAGTCCACAAGTCCACCAGTCAAAGTGCACGCACTCGTCCCGAGTACAAAGGACAGGCGGTAGCGACCCCGCCCATCCCGGTACCAGGACAGGTGTTGTGCGCGAAGATCACCCAGACTGGGACATTCGACAAGAATGTACCGAACAGTCTGGGGCACGACGCAGTCGTTGCAATAGGGCGCAGGCGAGCGCTCCATCAAATAGCGATGCGTCACACGAGTGTGCCCGATTCGGAGACGACAGAAAGCAACCTGAAGCGGCCACGGCATTGAGGGATAGGTCCATGGGAACAGTCGTGGCGCAATGGCCTGTAACTTTAAGTTCCCTTCGACTGTCTCCCATCTTCTTTGCCAAGCAGTCCGAAGAGCTGCCCGTATTCCTGCCATGTAGTCAGTGTGAGGAAGAGCGAAACGCTGGTCCGGTCGCAGAGTCCACGCGGACTCTCTGAAGTTATCATCGGCAAACTCATTCCATGCAATTCCTACATGTCCAGGAACCAAGCAAAAGATAATCTCGACATCTGCCCGGCTCGCCAAAACCGTGGCGTCACGGATTTTGCGAACATGGGGATGTGGAGATTCCAATGCTTCGAGAGCAATCAGGGCGCTTTGTGAGTCGCTATAGATCACAATCCAAGCTTCGAACCGGGCACGTCGCGTAATCTCCCGTACCGAGTGGTGTATTGCCACCAGCTGGGCCGTGAAGACAGACGCAGCGCCTGGTAAAGCCCCGCTGACTTCAAACAGAGGGGATACGGCGTGGAAGCTGACCCGCTCTTGGGACTTGGAGCCATCCGTATACACTGGCACGGTACCAGCGTGACACGATGTGTGCTCCAAAAAGGTCGAACGCAATACTCCTGGCGCAGTACAAGCTTTGGGAGCAGAGGCGTGGCGACAAATAGCCAAATGTGGTACCCTCCAGGGTGGCGTCCTGGGCAGAACCAGGGGCGCCACCGGCCCGAGAGCTATATCTACCTCTGGAAGGAGTTTCCTGGCCCTAAACCCAAAGAGTTTAGGGTATGACTTACGTCTCTCGGCGGCATAGACACCATCGAGATCAGCTGCGGATGCAGTGAGAGCTGTTGGCGACTGAGGGAGGCTCCGGGCTCGCGCGTACAAGCGAGTGATGCACTGCACGCGGCGCAGAGCGAGTGGCCTCTCCCCAGCATTGACCAACAGGCTCTCAATGGGGAAAGTGCGGAAGGCACCGGTCTCAAGGCGAAGGCCGGTGTGGTGGATCGAATCCACCTTTCGCAATAAACGCTCGGCTGCGGATGCATAAAACTCGCATGCGTAGTCGAGCTTCGAGCGAACAAAGGATCGATAAAATGTAAGGCAGTAGCCCTATCAGCGCCACAAACCCTTTCAACGACAGGTTTACTGTGAATGAGTTGCGTTCCGCTCTTGCTTCGTGCGCGAACACTGTCCATGGTCAAGACGAATTCCCGTACGCCATGCTTCGACACCTAAGTGAGTGATTTGTTTAACAGGATCTGAGTGTAGGGTCTCCTCCCAGATTCCTGGCGAATCGCTACTGTGCTTGCCTTTCGCAAACCGGGAAGATTTCACTCTCTTCCGGCCGGTTTCCGCTTAATCTCTATAACATCTTGCGGTTGCAAGTTGATGGAAAAATTGGTATATGTTAAATTAGCCTCTTTTCCTGGATAGCGAAGATCATCTGTTTTCTGAACAGCGCGGCTTCCTCAAGTTCTACTCGTCGTTGGATGTTCTGCTCCGACTCGAAAATGCCATCTGTGAGGCTTTCCTTCGTAGACAGCAATACGCCACGGTGTTTTTCGATCTGGAGAAGGCCTAAGATACCATATGGCGATACTGTATCATGGAGACTCTCCACACGATAGGGGCTAGAAGACTGCTCCCAATGTTTATAACTGAATTTTTGCAAGACCGTCGATTCCGCGTATTGGGGAGGGGAGCCCTCTCCGGCCTAATGAAGCAGGAAGAGGGTGTGCCGCAGGAAAATGTCCTCAGTGTCACACTTGTAGCCCTGAGCATCAACGGCATCAACTCGGTGCTGCCGGAAGATGTTCTCACTACGCTCTACGTGGATGACCTTTCGATCTCTTTTGGCGTGGCCCAGATGCTAACTCTGGAGCGTCGACGCCAACAGGCATTGAACCGGTGTCTCTCGCTATGCCGAAGCGCACAGGTTTCGGTTTTCTTTGGCCAAGACTAAGGTGGTGCACTTCTGTCGCCATCCACGGCTCCACCCTGACCAAGATTTGTTTCTTAATGGGGTGCGCCTTGAAGTGGTTGAATCGCGCCATTTCCCTGGTCTTGTATTTGACCGACACCTCCCCTGGGAGATTCATATTTCCAGCCTTTTTGTTCTTTTTATCCGCGCCAAGGATATTCTTCGTTTTGTGCCGTTCAGCGCTTGGGGCGCTGATATGGCTACTGCCTTAATTTGTTATATATCCTTTGTCCGTTCGAAGCTCGACTATGGATGTGAGTTTTGTGCATCCGCAGCCGAGCGTCAATTGCAGAAGGTGGACTTGATCAACCACACCGGCCTTCGCTTGGCGACCGGTGCCTTCCTCACTTACCCTATTGAGAGCCTGCTTGTCGATGCTAGAGTGATGCATTTATCTATGGACCGTGCTTTGTGCATTATTACCTGTAAGCACGAGCGCAGCGTCTCTCTTTGTCACGAACGGATCTCAAAGCATCCGCAGCTGATCTCGTCGTTGCCTATGCTACCGAGAGACGCAGGTCATACCTTAAGCCCTTTGGGTTTGGGAATAGAAAACTCCTTCGAGATCTAGATATAGCTCTCTGGCCGGTAGCGCCCCTGGTTCTGCCCAGAACGCCACTCTAAATGGTACCACCTTGGCTATTTTTCACCACGCCTCTGCTCCCAAAGCTTGTACAGCGCCGGGAGTACTGCGTTTAGCCTTTTTGGAGCACATCTCATGTCACGCTTAAACCGTGCCAGTGTATACGGATGGCTCCAAGTCCCAAGAGGGAGGCGGCTTCCACGCCGTATCCCCTTTGTTTGAAGTCAGCGGGGCTCTGCCAGGCACTGCCTCTGTCTTCACGGCTGAGTTGGTTTTAATACACTACTCGGTACGGGAGATTACGCGGCGTGCTCGGTTCGGAAACTGGATTGTGATCTTAGCGACTCACAAAGTGCCCTGAGTGCTCTCGGGGCATTGAAATCTCCGCATCCCCTGGTTTGCGATATCCGTGATGCCACATTTTTGGCGAGCCTGGCGGATGTCGAGATTATTTTCTGCTGGGTTCCTGGACATATAGGAAGTAAGGGAATGAGTAGCATGCCATTGCGCCGCTACTGTTCCCATCTACCTATCCTCCAATGCCGCGAAGGCTTCAGGTCGCTTTCTGTCGTCTCCAAATCGGGCACACTCGTGTGACGCATCGCCATTTGATGGAGCGCTCGCCTGCGCCCTATTGTGATGACTGCGTCGTCCCCCAGACTGTTCGGCACTTTCTTGTCGAATGTCCCAGTCTGGGTGATCTTCGCGCACGTTACTTGTCCCGGTACGGGGATGGCCGGCGTCGCTATCGCCTGTCCCTTGTACTGGGGTCGAGTGCGTGCACATTGACTGGTGGACTTGTAGAACTTTGGGAGGAGGCCGACCTTCCCACTTTTATTTAACTAGTTTTTTTTGTTTTCTTTATAGGTAGCACGTTTCTGCACCGGAGGGATCTCCCCCTCCTCCCCTCCTCCCCTCCTCCCCTCCTCCCCTCCTCCCCTCCCCCCGACGCATGAGCTTGCTTGCTGCTCGTTGCCTTTTCCTTTTTTTATTTCTAGTGTTTGGGGTTTTTTTGTTTGTTTTTTCAATCTTATTTTAAAGTAGCCTAGTACTAGGCAGTTTTTAATACAGAGACTAATGCCCAAGTAGGTAGTCGCCAGATGAGTTCTTAAATTTTTTTAAAAACCTGGTATTTTCATTGTCATCTTATAGTAATTTAATGGTATTTTCAGTGTTATTTTATAGTAAAGCTATGATATTTTTATTGTTTTTTCCTCTCAATCTTTTATATTTTCATTGTTATTTTATAATAAATCTATGGCATTTTCATGCTATTTATAATGAGGACCTCACACAAAAGGCCAACTTACTCAAATAATATATAGTGAACTTACATATACAAGAGACAGACTTGAGGAATATGCTGAATCCATGAAATAAAGGTATGGAAAACAACAAAATTTGGTCCGTCCAGATAAATCACTCCATCGAATATGAGAACCAATAACTATGGAAACCAACTAACCAATTTTACTTGGACTCTACGGACAAATCAATCATATTTATTCTAATTAATAAAATACTCGGATATTTGAGAATCTTAAAAGTGGTAAAATTAGTAGAATTTAAAATATGTTAGTGGCATACTGCCTGAGTACACGACGTGGGCTACGGGGACAATGGAGCTGAGGGTGGTGCTAGGACTAGGATGAGCAAGCATGCTACAGCTGATATCTTGAGGATTGAGCGTCTTCCGGCCCCAACTTCATTGTCTGTAAGAGAATCTGCAACCATATATCTTCCACATATTTCACCTCCTTCATTTTCATTACAGATCTCTCCTAACAAACTCTTCGCGGGTGATTCCCTCGTTGGTTGTCGCGTTTAATAAAATGGATTGGATAAGAGTACGCAACTCTCCTGATCCTTAAATGATCTTCAACCTCTTGCCGCATAAAATAGGGTTGGCGCTTATCAATGCCACTAAAACTACCCTTTCCGCTCTTATGCCCATTAATCACAAGAGCACCCATAATTTTGTCCACGCCAAATTTGCCTTTGATTTTGACAGAGTACTATGTGCTGGAACCTCTCTTCCACGCAGGGTTTGCCCTTGAAAATTACTTATATATAATATCCACCACATCCTCCTCGGTCAGCCTTTCTCACTCATTCAAGTAATCAATCCACCTTTTACGCGGTCTTCCACCCTCTTTTCACATCCTGACACTTACTCTCATACAGTCTTGTTCCAAAATATCAGAACGCCTGAATTTCTATCACAACATCTTCCATACCTTTCGTCAGAGAAAATCTGTTTTTAAAATTAGTATATGATTACCTACAGGGGTAAAGGTTAGGCAAATTTGGATGAATGAAACGAAAGTGTTGAGCAGATAAATAATTCACTATAAAAAATGAATGATCCGAACGCTTAGGTATCTGGTAGATAAACGGGCGTTGTTTGCATAACAACTAATTTAAGTTCATTCTGGCTTATGGTAGGTCGATTTTCTGCCAGCTGTCGTCCAGAAAACATGCCTAAGAAATATGTGACGTCGCTCTCTGTCTGCGAGATGATTGTAAAGCTGTTCCAAAAGATAGTCTTTCATTTGGAACCATTGCAGAGACTGTCAAGCGCTCCAAAAATGTAGTATATAATATTCGGTCAACATTTGACAAAAGAGGTTTAAGTAATAATGGTAAATGAACCAATAGACCGAAAATTATCTCAAAGAGGGAAAACTGAGGCATTGCTCAATTTGACGAAGAGCCTTTTTTTATACTGCTGCATGAGTTCCTCGAGAGATTAGTGTGAATTTGGCCATTAATGTCTTTTGGGAGACCGTTACGTCGGTGGTCAGTCATTTGTCAATCCAAAGAAAGAGAAGGCTCGCCTTGCTTTGGCCACTGAGCAGGTTAAAATCTAATGCAATAACACACAAAAAAATACCAACCCAAACAACAACAGAAATTAAAAAAAGGGAAAAGGAAACGAGTAGTAAGCAAGCTCCTGCGTCGGGGCGGAGGTCCCCCAAGAATGTACCGAGAATATTGCCCCTGAGTGTTGACAGTAGGTTCGTTCCTGTGGCAGGATATTCCAAAATATCATCAAGAATAAAGGTTCACACACTAAATACTAATTACTTATAACTTCTACAATGGTTTCCCCTGACAATTTAACCGTTATATTACAATAGAACTTTGTTTAGGCCAGGAATGGGGAAACCCTCACTCGCGGGCGAAATTTTGCCCGCGAGCCCAATTTTCATCGTCCCTTGAGTGATCATATATATTTGTATGCACAAATTTTAAATACTGAAATTCAAATAATATTTGTACATCCAATTTCCGTGGTGGCAGTCAATAAAAATGTTGCGTATTAATTTTTTTAGATATTAATGCATTAGTATATCGCATCATTTAATAAATTTAAATGATACTAGAGTCAAATTTTATTTATCGCCCGACGACTCCTTTCATTAGAAATTTCGCCATCGGCTCAAAAAGGTTCCCTACCCCTGGTTTACGCTGTCGTTTGAATCATTTTGGACACTTCAATTTTTTTTTATTAAATTGATTAACTGTTGGTATCTTTCGTTTCATTCATCCAAATTTGCATAACTTCTTCTCATAAGTATTTCATACATGTAGATTGTCGTCCCCTAATTTTGGAAACCTGGGAATTTCTCTGGCAAATGTTATGGAAGATGCCGTAAAAAAGTTGTGTAAGATGCGATAAAAAAGTTATGGATGATGAGATAAAATATTTTATTCTGGGGTTTCATTATATGGCACATACTTTCAAAACTTTTGGTATGTGCACCAGGATCTACAAAGTTTTCTAAATGATTCACTGTATCATGCAAATAGTTTTAGCCTTCTAACTTTCCTTGTCACTATTGATATAATATTCATATGAATCGACTGGAAATTATAACCTCCATGATTTCTATTTCATGAAACAATAAAACTGTGTAACGAAGAAATGTCCATGAGTTAAAATTATTATTTTCTGATTTTTTTTAAGACATAAATAAACATTCGGTTCTGAGTTCATAAGATCGATTTATTGAATCTTTGTTTATTAATTTAAGGGTTTTTTCACACTATCTGCTTTTAAATAAAATGAATCCTTGTAAGTTTATCTTTAATTGATATTAACGCAATTATTATAATAAATCAATGGAAAAATGGAGTTCACCAGGCCATATTTTGGGAAATGAAAATAAAAGGACAGAAACGAGTAGGGTATAAGAAATATATGTTAATACACAGTGCAGTGATGCAGAGCGTTGATAAAGAGTATTGCTATGGAGAAGTGCTAAGAAAAATTCTAGCGCTATCATCATAATCATAATCATCATCATCACTAGCTCTATAATTTAAGAAAGGTTTTTTTTGACTATTTGAATAATAATTTCATCTTAGTTTGGTTATGACTTATGTTTTTTTATCAAAGTTATTTCTAATAATTCTTTTATAATATCAATAAACAAAATGATGAAGTTCTGAAATAAATATAAGTATCGAAATTTTGGGAAATTTTTTTAAACCCAAAGAAATACAAATGGTGAAGTTCAGAAAATTTATTTTTTATATATCTTCTATAACTATATTTTAAGCAACGTGATATTTTGAAAGGAGGGAAATTTAGTCTAGAGTTCCTTTTTAAAATTCCTATAATTGGCGAAGTTCAGAAAATTTATAGAAATTTAACCATGGCTGCTTTTTTGTAGATTTTAAATATTAATCTTAGGAGCGAAGCCATTGCCTGGTAGTTTAATAAAAATTTCTTGTCTACGAGAGTGGCGATTGTATTTTTGTTCTCTCTCACGCAGAAGTTTTCAGATTAAGTCTCTCATCATACTTTCATGGCACTGTCCCTTGTAGGATTCATACAAAGAGCTGACATCCTATTGAAATCTTTCACATTGTTGTTCTGAGTAGTATTCTCCCATGTTTTTTTTTAACTCGACAGAGTAGACGCGTAGTACGTGTAGTTCCAGCGACATCAGGCACCACATTCTCCAGTATGTGTCCATAAATTCGTCAACAATTTCCCCCCAGTTCTCTAACTTGTTTTTAACGAGGAAACTGTTAACTAGAGAAACGAAGCTTGCCCAAGATGCTCGCTGAGCCTCAAGCAGCTTCTCAGAAAAGCTGTCGGAGTCAATACGTCGCTTTCGTAAATGTCTGTTAAGTGACCGGCCAACCCAACGCAATATTATTAATCAACAACCCCAAATTAGCTTACCATAAGCTCCCAAAACATTAGGTAAACCAGGCAATGGCTTCGTCACGGGGGGAGCTTGCGCTTCTCCACTAAGATTAAAATTTAAAATCTAAAATAAAGCAGCCATGGTTACATTTTTATAAATTTTCTGAACTTCGCCAATTATAATAATTTTAAAGAGGAACCCTAAACTAAATTTCCCCCCTTTAAAAATATCACATTGCTAAAATATAGTTATAGAGAAGATATATAAAAATAAATTTTCTGAACTTCCCCATTTGTAATTCTTTGGATTTTAAAAAATTCACAAATTTCGATACTTATATTTATTTCTGAACTTCACCATTTTGTTTTTTGATATTATAAAAGAATTATTAGAAAAAACTTAGTTTGGTTAACTAAAATGAAATTATTATTCAAATACTCAAAAAATTCCCCTTCTTAAATTATAGAGTTAGTGATGATGAAGTGATGGTGATGATTCTTCGCGCTATAATGTTATACATTCATCTTCTTACCAGTCAAGGCGTCCGCCATTCCTGCTGCCTGAACGAAACGTCAATCAAAAGGGAAGATAATATCGTTCGAAGCTGTAGTCGCAGGTTTTTCTCGTCCCAAGGTCTTCATGATCCAGTCTGCCCCAAGAAAAAGCAGTACTAAATTTTAAAAAAAGCTGTTTTTTAACAAAATTAAATATCAATTAACACTAAATCAGTTAACACAATGGCTATCGATTCGTCAATTTGTGCGAGCTGTTCTTATACTTTTAATAAAGTTACTTTAATTAAAAAAAACACCACTTTTTTTATTTTGTCCAAGGAAAAATTCTCTAAGTGAACCCTCCCTCCCCTTTTTAAGTAAAATTAAATATGAATTAAAACTAAATCAGTTAACACAATGGCTACCTATTCGTCGACTTGTGTGGGCTGCTCCTATACTTTTGATGAAGTTATTTTAATTAAAAAAACACCTTTTGGAATTTTGCAGTAGAAAAAACATTCTTTAAATTAAAAAAAAGAAGCAAAATTAAATATAAATGTTCCACAAAATAGAGGCCGGTCACTTTCCGAACATTTATCGTCGCTTCACCCGAGGGTCCCCAAATACTGCTTTGATCTTCGTCTCCGACAAGTTCGGGACCAGCTTTTGGAAGCGCTTCAAGTCCTCGTCCTTTCAATCTAATTGTTTGACAAACTTCATAGTGATGCCAAATTTGATGTGTAGCAATAACATCAGCACTTTCGTTGACTCTATTAGCGACTCTTGCTTCACGTTATGGGCCCCAACCTCATAGCCAGTTCTAAGGGGTGAGTTCCTCTTTTCGCAATGAAGGGTTCTATTTTGGCTATGCCAGATGCACAGATAGCAAGAGAACTTATGAAACCATTCTGAAGCTCTATCAAGAAAGCCACCAGAAGCGTAGACTTTTTACACGGTGTAATTAATTGCGCAGAATAGTTAAATATATGTTTTTTGCCAATAATTTTAACATATTTTGGGAATAATTAAATTTATATAAACAAATAATTAATTTTCATAAAATTAATAAAAATGAATAAATTATATTATAACACAATAATAGAATTATATTATTGCCAAAAAATTTAGAATTGCGCCGTGCACTGCGTTAAAAAGGCATCCACAACATAAACTATCGTAGTTAATGTCTTTTTGTTCGATATATCCTTTCATTTTCTTTAAAAAAGAATGTTATATTACGCATTTAACACACAAAAAAGTATTACTGGTGAGAATCTGTTAAGAAAAAAACTCTCCGGCCGCCAAGTGGAGTATATCCCTCATGAACATAATTTCAGTTAATTGAGGGCAAATTAGCGATACCATTCCGTGAAAAGGTAAACTTATTATGGTGGAATTTAATTTATAGAATAGAAAAAGTTAAAGGTGGGAAGGCAATCAATTAAGGCAAATTTGGTGACTTGCCTTCTTCTGTGGGTACATATATAGATTTAACTGATTTCTTTCTCACATTTAAGTTCTCGCCGAGAATCCAAAGATTTCGCCCAACCATAAGAAAATTAATGTTCACAGCATTTGTCCCTTAAGTATCTTTGATTCGCTCTATTCGTGTATATGCCACTATTAAAATGCACGTAGCTCATATGTTACCTCCCCATTTACGTCTTGAAAAAGTTTGGAAGATAACGAGTTTAGTGAGAGTAGATTGGACAATAGGTGTTAAGGTAAAGTGGTGAAAAGGAATGAGTAAGAGTTAGTGTTGTTTGTTGGGTGACCAGCCATCTCCTGGGTGCTTCTTATTTTCGTTTTATTCTCTTTCTATTCGTTCTTTATGTTAAAGCTCTTCCGCCTCTTTTATTCCTTGTTAAAATTCTTTATGTTTTATTTGAGTAATATGCAGTTGTTAATAAGGAAACATTAACAACTGCATATTACTCAAATAAAACCCAAAGAATTTCAAGACGTAAATGGGGAGGTAACATATGAGCTACGTGCATTTTAATAGTGGCATATACACGAATAGAGCGAATCAAAGATACTTAAGGGACAAATGCTGTGAACATTAATTTTCTTATGGTTGGGCGAAATCTTTGGATTCTCGGCGAGAACTTAAATGTGAGAAAGAAATCAGTTAAATCTATATATGTACCCACAGAAGAAGGCAAGTCACCAAATTTGCCTTAATTGATTGCCTTCCCACCTTTAACTTTTTCTATTCTATAAATTAAATTCCACCATAATAAGTTTACCTTTTCACGGAATGGTATCGCTAATTTGCCCTCAATTAACTGAAATTATGTTCATGAGGGATATACTCCACTTGGCGGCCGGAGAGTTTTTTTCTTAACAGATTCTCACCAGTAATACTTTTTTGTGTGTTAAATGCGTAATATAACATTCTTTTTTAAAGAAAATGAAAGGATATATCGAACAAAAAGACATTAACTACGATAGTTTATGTTGTGGATGCCTTTTTAACGCAGTGCACGGCGCAATTCTAAATTTTTTGGCAATAATATAATTCTATTATTGTGTTATAATATAATTTATTCATTTTTATTAATTTTATGAAAATTAATTATTTGTTTATATAAATTTAATTATTCCCAAAATATGTTAAAATTATTGGCAAAAAACATATATTTAACTATTCTGCGCAATTAATTACACCGTGTAAAAGGTCTACGCTTCTGGTGGTTTCTTGATAGAGCTTCAGAATGGTTTCATAAGTTCTCTTGCTATCTGTGCATCTGGCATAGCCAAAATAGAACCCTTCATTGCGAAAAGAGGAACTCACCCCTTAGAACTGGCTATGAGGTTGGGGCCCATAACGTGAAGCAAGAGTCGCTAATAGAGTCAACGAAAGTGCTGATGTTATTGCTACACATCAAATTTGACATCACTATGAAGTTTGTCAAACAATTAGATTGAAAGGACGAGGACTTGAAGCGCTTCCAAAAGCTGGTCCTGAACTTGTCGGAGACGAAGATCAAAGCAGTATTTGGGGACCCTCGGGTGAAGCGACGATAAATGTTCGGAAAGTGACCGGCCTCTATTTTGTGGAACATTTATATTTAATATTGCTTCTTTTTTTTAATTTAAAGAATGTTTTTTCTTCTGCAAAAATCGTAAGGTGTTTTTTTAATTAAAATAACCTTATCAAAAGTATAGGAGCAGCCCACACAAGTCGACGAATAGGTAGCCATTTTGTTAACTGATTTAGTTTCAATTCATATTTAATTTTATTTAAAAAGGGGAGGGGGGGTTCACTTAGAGAATTTTTCCTTGGACAAAATAAAAAAAGTGGTGTTTTTTTTAATTAAAGTAACTTTATTAAAAGATAAGAACAGCTCGCACAAATTGACGAATCGATAGCCATTGTGTTAACTGATTTAGTGTTAATTGATATTTAATTTTGTTAAAAAACAGCTTTTTTTTAATTTAGTACTGCTTTTTCTTAGGGCAGACTGGATCATGAAGACCTTGGGACGAGAAAAACCTGCGACTACAGCTTCGAACGATATTATCTTCCCTTTTGATTGACGTTTCGTTCAGGCAGCAGGAATGGCGGACGCCTTGACTGGTAAGAAGATGAATGTATAACATTATAGCGCGAAGAATCATCACCATCACTTCATCATCACTAACTCTATAATTTAAGAAGGGGAATTTTTTGAGTATTTGAATAATAATTTCATTTTAGTTAACCAAACTAAGTTTTTTCTAATAATTCTTTTATAATATCAAAAAACAAAATGGTGAAGTTCAGAAATAAATATAAGTATCGAAATTTGTGAATTTTTTAAAATCCAAAGAATTACAAATGGGGAAGTTCAGAAAATTTATTTTTATATATCTTCTCTATAACTATATTTTAGCAACGTGATATTTTTAAAGGGGGGAAATTTAGTTTAGGGTTCCTCTTTAAAATTATTATAATTGGCGAAGTTCAGAAAATTTATAAAAATGTAACCATGGCTGCTTTATTTTAGATTTTAAATTTTAATCTTAGTAGAGAAGCGCAAGCTCCCCCCGTGACGAAGCCATTGCCTGGTTTACCTAATGTTTTGGGAGCTTATCGTAAGCTAATTTAGGGTTGTTGATTAATAATATTGCGTTGGGTTGGCCGGTCACTTAACAGACATTTACGAAAGCGACGTATTGACTCCGACAGCTTTTCTGAGAAGCTGCTTGAGGCTCAGCGAGCATCTTGGGCAAGCTTCGTTTCTCTAGTTAACAGTATCCTCGTTAAAAACAAGTTAGAGAACTGGGGGGAAATTGTTGACGAATTTATGGACACATACTGGAGAATGTGGTGCCTGATGTCGCTGGAACTACACGTACTACGCGTCTACTCTGTCGAGTTAAAAAAAAACATGGGAGAATACTACTCAGAACAACAATGTGAAAGATTTCAATAGGATGTCAGCTCTTTGTATGAATCCTACAAGGGACAGTGCCATGAAAGTATGATGAGAGACTTAATCTGAAAACTTCTGCGTGAGAGAGAACAAAAATACAATCGCCACTCTCGTAGACAAACGAAATTTTTATTAAACTACCAGGCAATGGCTTCGCTCCTAAGATTAATATTTAAAATCTACAAAAAAGCAGCCATGGTTAAATTTCTATAAATTTTCTGAACTTCGCCAATTATAGGAATTTTAAAGACGAACTCTAAACTAAATTTTCCCCCTTTCAAAATATCACGTTGCTTAAAATATAGTTATAGAAGATATATAAAAATAAATTTTCTGAACTTCACCATTTGTATTTCTTTGGGTTTAAAAATATTTCCCAAAATTTCGATACTTATATTTATTTCAGAACTTCATCATTTTGTTTATTGATATTATAAAAGAATTATTAGAAATAACTTTGATAAAAAACATAAGTCATAACCAAACTAAGATGAAATTATTATTCAAATAGTTAAAAAAAAACCTTTCTTAAATTATAGAGTTAGTAATAATGATGATTATGATTATGATGATAGCGCTAGAATTTTTCTTAGCAATTCTCCATAGCAATACTCTTTATCAACGCTCTGCATCACTGCACTGTGTATTAACATATATTTCTTATACCCTACTCGTTTCCGTCCTTTTATTTTCATTTCCAAAAATATGGCCTGGCGAACTCCATTTTTCCATTGATTTATTATAATAATTGCGTTAATATCAATTAAAGATAAACTTACAAGGATTCATTTTATTTAAAAGCAGATAGTGTGAAAAAACCCTTAAATTAATAAACAAAGATTCAATAAATCGATCTTATGAACTCAGAACCGAATGTTTATTTATGTCTTAAAAAAAATCAGAAAATAATAATTTTAACTCATGGACATTTCTTCGTTACACAGTTTTATTGTTTCATGAAATAGAAATCATGGAGGTTATAATTTCCAGTCGATTCATATGAATATTATATCAATAGTGACAAGGAAAGTTAGAAGGCTAAAACTATTTGCATGATACAGTGAATCATTTAGAAAACTTTGTAGATCCTGGTGCACATACCAAAAGTTTTGAAAGTATGTGCCATATAATGAAACCCTGGAATAAAAGACATTGTAGTACACACCATGAGATGGTAGAATCGTACTTATACCAATTGATTTGGAGAAAGCCTAATAAAAAGGGAAATATATTTAGAAAAATATTTAAGGATATAACGTTAAATAAACCATTTTTTATGTAGGTTTTGTCATGCACAGTGTAAATGATTCGTACACCAAATAAGGTGGCCCAAATTCAAAATCTTCCAACATTTATTTTCATTTTTCTCATTAAAGAATGTTATATTCGTATTTAACACACGAAAAGGTATTACTGATAAAAATTCGGTTTAAAAAAAACCCTGACCCTGGTCAGTGCCAGATCCAGAATAAAATTTGTGGTTTATTGTAGTTTTTGGACGTTAGCTAAGGTATAATACTGAATTTAATAATTACTTTTGAGATTTACCTACATTTTAGACATGTATCATATAAGATACATTCGATCGCACGGTTTAATAAACTTTTATATATATTCTATATTATTACATAACTCTTATCTGAATAGCAGAATAAAGTATTCCTTAAAAAAGAAATATAAACCTAAACGGGTCTGAAATTTGAAGGGGTTTCAGTCCGCTAGTTCCCCCAACCTGGATCCGCGCCTGCCCCTGGACAGATGCAACCAGAGCCCAAACAAAATAAAACCTACTCAGAGACTGCCCAAACTTTCACCAAAAGAGGCACTACACACAATAGCTCCTTAGGGACATGTTGGTCCACCCTTGGAGAGCGGGGGCTTCCTATGGGCCCCCATTTCGCAGAAGAGAGGTAGGGCAGATGGCAAAATAGTACACAACTATGGTTTATTTGTACGTCGAAATTTTAAGGAGCTTTCGGGTATACACAACTCTTTGTATAAATGAAAGATGTTGATTAGCCTCAAAAGTAGTTCTCACATTGTTTTTATTGAGTCATTTGATTAAGTTGTACGGTAGGCTTCCACATACCGAGGTTATAGCAATTTATAGCTCATAGGCCCACTCTACGACAAATAGGGGGTGTTAGGTGGGCTTCATACTATTTTATCTTCATCATAGAAATTTTAACCGCGCAATGTTGGTCATCGGAGAGGCCATGGCTCATGGTAGGCTTCTTGCTCTAGGCAAATGCCTGGATTAGATTTCTAAGTTGAGAAATGGAATGTGCAGTAATGGACAACGTCACTCATTTCAGGAATAGTTTAAAGGCTATCATAAAATTGTCTAGACATTTTTGCGGCTTTTTGCCAACTATTTAGTATAGAGAACTAGACGGAGTACTCACAATAGGATTGTGGAGGTCATCTAAGGTTGGTCGCAGATTCTCTCCTTCATGTCCCCGTACGATAGAATGCAGGTTTCGGTAATTGTCGAGCTTCGGCAGAACATCGCGCGTCAGATGTCTAGCAAAATGATACTGCATTGGTACAAATAAACATCATAAATATTGCCGTATACAAAAAAGTTTGATGCGGCTTTAAAAGTAAACACTAGCTTCCATAGAAAATTCTAAATAACTTTTAAATCAATTGTCTTATGAGAAAACTCATTAATTGCTTCTGTAGGTACTATTGCTTTCACAGGAAATATAAATTGGTACTAATACCTTTTGTATAGCCCTATAAGAAGAAAAGAAAAAGGAAGAAAAATAATACTAATAATAAGCATCTACATATGTAGGCCACCGTTCAAGGCCTTATGGTTATTATCCCACAAGAATTATAATCGAATTGTTAGGAGTTAATTAGAAGCGAAGAAATATCAGTTTGAGTAAGAGAATTTCATAGCCCTACTCCAATGTAGGCCACTGACGCGAATCAGATTAAACATTGGCACTTGCTTGGAATATATCAGGTAATTTTAGCTAAATTAGAGGCAAGATATTATTTACCTAACTCCTTATTATATTATGCGACACCATTTCTTTGTAATTTTCTATCGGTATTTTATATTATTCTATCCCATTCTATAATAGTTTGAGACAAGCATCGTTCGTGCTATAGGCCATTGTAGTGACTTTACTGTCCTCTTATAATCTTGACTTTGCATGGAGGGAGGGGGTGGGTACACTGCGAAGCCTGGTTCCCTTGGTACCAGAACGAGATGCATATCTTCCTGGCCTAAGTGCAAATTAGGAAAGTCCTGTAACCGAGTTGACATGAACTCTGATGGGGCCTGCGAAAGCCGATGGTGAGCTTCTCCCTCGCTCCCTATCAGGGGTAATTTATCTTTATTTATTCATTATATGTATACGACTATTCCCTTATCCTTCGCACTTTCTACCAGGAGGAACTGTTTTCACTTAGAGTTTAGTTCGATAGACATAGTGCTTGAGTGAGATCACTTAGTACCAAAGTGTTGTAATAATAGATAATCACCCACCCTACTTGTTAATGGATCCGTCTATCTCTACTTCTCTTTATTACATACCCGCTTACCCTATTCCAAACTTGATCGGCGCACTTTCGTCCTCTTATGGGTCCTTAGTCGAGTGGCAGAGTATACTGTGAGTTCCTTACCACCTGCGAGGGACGAAAGCCAGCCGAATGAGGCAAGTATTAGGCACGGAGTGGGCTGGGCCGTAGAGTCTACGCACCCCTTTCCCGTACACATATCAGGGAGCTAACCCGGCACTATCCTTTATGGTTAAAGCTCAAGGAGAATTTCGCCTCACTTGCAGGCCGACTTTAGCTCGAACCTATGGGCTGAGTATGTGTAAAATATAACATTCTAGAGTTTTCTGATCCTATGGAGACTTTTCACCTTCCAAGGCATTGGTAGGTTATGGTATTTAATTCCCATGCATCTTATTTTCTATCTCACTTATCATGGCTACAATAGAGAAGAATAGTGGGCATCTGCAGTTGCATGAAGATCCGCCTCAAAGTGCGGCTTCGCCATCCATCGGTATCGGGGAGGACAAGATAACACGAAACAACGGTTCGAGCGATGGAGGGGCTCCGCTCTCACCTTCTTCATGTGGCCAAACAGCTTCACCTATGCCGTCTTTGGGGGCGCCTTCAGGCAGCTTTCCCTCAGAAAAGGAGGTTCCCGTCAACACCCTCCTGTGCTTTCTTAGAGATCCCTCCAGCCTGCTTCTAGCGGAAAGGAGGTTTACTCCTTCCCTATGCGTACGGGTCTGGGTGCTTACCCCTCACTCCGTTCTTTGGAGTCGCCCTTGGGCGAGTCCGTCTATAAACAAGCGGCGACTACCCTTTCTTTCGCTGGCAGACCAACAAGAAAGAAGGAAGGCGACCCAGAATCGACCACATTCGATGGAAGAGGTTTGATAGGGCCAACCACCTTAGAGTGACAAAGGATAGCGAGACCCGTCGGGCCGTGAATTTGCAAGGAGTCGGCGTGCCTGCCCCCGCTCTTTCCAGCTAGAAGGCGGCTCGCCGGCCAAAAAGACCGACGACCGTAAGCTTGAAGAGTCCACATGGAAGCTTCCCTGAGCTGGACATGTTCCTGGAGGTGACCCCACCCCAGATTGCAGGATTTTCCATGGGGCCGAACGCTGGTTCGATGCCAAACACTGAGCCCGAGTCCGCCCCTGTGCAAGCTTCTCATCAGGGGTTCGGGCTCCCGAGGACTCATAAGGAGTGACGTCCTCCCTGACTAGTGTCCCTTTAACATACAAGCCTTTCTCCATCTCGGAGAAGGATCTTGATGAGACAGCCGGTCTTTCTGGCCTAGTGGCGCCTTCCAGCGGGTTCACTCCCCGCCCTACTCCCAAAAAGAAAACTAAGTCGAAGAGGACCTGGGGGTTTTCTTCCTCGGTTGAGATCCCAGGGAAAGACGGGCCCGCTGCCGATTCGGCAAGCAATCAGGCCAAGTAAGGCACGTCTAGGCCTAAGGAGTCCTCAGACGGGGAGGCCTAGATGAAGTCCAAAGTCGCAAGTACGCTGAACGTAGCCTCAGTTACGTCGGAACTCCTCCTTTAGATATACCTGGCGTTTTTTTATCCCAATGGTTTTAGACGCTTTCTGGTTATCCGCTGCACAGATGGTATCGTGTTGGGCAAAGGCAACATAATCCAAATATGAGAGCATTAGCTATTTTGACTGGTATAGATCCGAAAGCGATCCGTTTATCAGACACGAATCTTTTAGCAAATGCGAGGGAGCCCTTCGAGGCGGCCTTTGGACACTCAATAGCTTGTCAATTAGTGTGACATCACACTCAACCATGAAATTTGTGAAAGGAGTAGATTAGGCGTGGGAATTCGTGGACTACTACTTAGAAGAAATCACCTCACAGCTGGTCGACCACGGCGCGGTCAAGGTCGAACGTGTAAAAATAAAACAGGGAGCGGCCTCGAGACCCACCCTTCGTGTCAATTGCGAAGTGATGTACCCTCGCTTTCGAAGAAATCTGGTGCGCATCTCTGGGATATGGGAATCGTGACCGTTCATTCCGCGAGGCTAAGGACTTGGTCCTGGGATGACTAGCACTGCCTGAGACTTTTTATGACTCAATTTTTAAAAAGGCACCCTCGCTCCAGACCGCTGTGGGACTACGAGTACGGTCATTTCCGAGCCCATTCAGAACCGCGCCCATTCTGCTGCTTCTACACCTCTCGGCTACTCTCCTGGTATAGGTGGTGGAACAAAGGGTTCACACCCAGCCTAAGCTAAAACCAGAACTTTCGCCCTACCCCCAGTGTCACTCTTTACACTAAACTCCCCTAAAGGTGGTCGTGAGGCCAACTTCCGTGGTTCTTAAAGCTGCCGGCTGAAAGGAGGACAGCATCAAAGGAGCTGCCGCTCCTACGCCACCACTAGACGCTGGACTGAAGTCATCGAAGACAGTGGACCCTCCAAATGAGGGACTCACGCAACCGCAGCCACTCCACCCGACAAAGATTTCGAGGTATAGGAACGAAAAGCCTCGAATAGAGAGTTTAACCTCCTCCAATAAGTCTTTGAAGGTGACAGCCCTGAAGGCGCTGTCACCTTCAACGACATCAAGAGATAAGTGTCCTAAATGTGGATCAGATTACGCATCACTTTTCCTGCTTTGATCTATCCCTGTCCTAACCGGTTGCACCGTCTGATTTTGGGGTAGGAGATGGTAGAAGACTTCTATGGTAGTGATCACTTTCAAATTCAAATATCATTTTATTGATTGCTGCCACCTGAAACCCCAAACCAGTTGTACTTGGAGCGGGCGCGGTGGGCTGCATTTCATGAAATGACATTTCACTGTCCCAGTCGAGCAGTTCAGGCGGGTGTCTAGGGCGTTGAGTTTTTCGGCAACCTTATCGCCGTGGACTTATTATTCTTAGAATGACTGGCCGTTTTGCAAGCCGACCGCTACCTTAGTGGTCAGATGAGTGTGAAACGACCCTTAAACGGAAGCGTTATGCCTACGTGTGCTATGAGCGCCGCCCGAACGATTTCACTTTCGGTGAATTTCGTCGAGTTAGGGCTATGTTCCTTATGTTTTTCAACATCTCCGCCGCTCTTTCTGACAGGGATAAATGTATTCAATTAACAGGAAAGACCCCATCTTGTATTCGTATGGAAAATAATTAAAAGGATTGGTAGCAAGTTCTCGCAAGACCCTCCTCCCGTTCTCCAGGAGAATGGTGCCGTAATCTTGAACCCCGCGTCCGTGACGGAGTCTTTCGCGACCACTTTCCTCTCATTCTCTAGCCGGGATGCTGCTCCGCCAGCATTTAATAAATGTCGTAATGTCGCTAAAGAATACCGACTGAACTATATCTCTAGAAGCGGAGAAACATTCGATGACAGGCTTACGTTGAATGAGCTGCGTTCCTATCTTGCTTTAAACGCGGACACGGTCCGTTGGCCGGACGTCGTCCCGTATGCCATGCTTCGACACCTGGGCAAGCGAAGCATCACGTTTCTGTTTAACAGGATATGAACTCCTGGTGAATGGCTACTGTGGGTGCTTTTCGCGAAACAGGAGAAATCACTCTACCCCGGCCGTTTTCCACTCAATTTCTCTAACTTTCTGCATGTCCAAGTTGATGGGGAAGTTGGTAAATGTTATATTACCATTTTTCTTGGAAAGCTGAAAGCCAATGGAGCAGGAAGAGAGTTTCCCGCAGGGAACTGTCTTTAGTGTCACACTTTTTGCCCTGAGCATCAACGCTATCATCTCAGTACTGCCGCAAGTTGTTCTCGCTACACTCTACGTGGACGACCTTTCGATCACTTTGGTGCGGCTGAAATGCCAATTCTTGAACGTTGAATCCAACAGATCTTGAACCACATATCTCACTATGCCAAAGGGTACAGCTTTTGGTTTACCTTGCCCAAGACTAAGGTGGTGCTCTTCTGCCGTCATCTACAGGTCTATCCCAACCCAAAATTGTTCCTAAACGGGGTTTGCTTGGGAGTGATGGATTCGCACCGTTTGCATTGTCTTGATTTCGACTAACGTTTCACCTGAGAGGTTCACATTTGCAGCCTTATGGACACTTATAGCGGCGCAATGGACAATCTTCGATCCGTAACGTTCAGCACTCTATGTGCTGATAGAGCTACTGTCTTAATTTTCTATCAAACCTTTGTTTGTTCGAAGTTTCGAAGTTTGACTATATATGCGAATTTTACGCATCCGCAGCGGAGCATATAACACGGATGGTGGATTCGATCTACCGCACCTGTCTTCGCCTTGTGATCGGTGCCTTTCACACGTCCCCTATTCAGATCCTAATTGTCGATGCCGGGGATATGTCAATCGCTCTGCGCTACATAGAGTCCATTATGTGTTTGTGCGCGCAGCCCTCCTCCAGTCGCCAACGGCTCTCATTACAACCGCGGCCGATCACAGTTTCTATGACTGAAAGACTCCAGTCATATCCTAAGCCCTTTCGATTTAGGAGTAGGAAACTCCTTCAAGAGCTTGGTGTAGCTTTCGGACCGGTGGGCCCCCTGGTTCCTTCCATGACATCACCTTGGAGGGTACCACCTTTGACTATTTGTTGACTCGCCTCTGCTTCCAAACCTCCCCAGTACCGGGACAATTACGTTGGGCTTATTTGGAGCACACTTCATGACTGGATCCGTGCCAGTATACACGGATGGCTCCAAGTCCCAGGAGGAAGTCAGCTTCCACAACCTATCTCCTCTGTTTGAAGTTATCGGGGACCCACCACGGCAGAGATGGTTGCAATACATGGCTTGCTAGGGAAGATAACTTGTTGTGTCCGATTTAGACACCGGAGTGTAATCTTTTGCGACTCACAAAGCGCCCCGGGGCATTTAAATTTACTAACCACCTAGCTGGTGGTATCCATGACGCCACAGTTGCGCGAGGCGGGCGGATATCTAGATTATCTTCTGCTTGATTTCTAGACATGTGGAAAATGCAGGGAATGAGGATGCCTATGATGGCAGCAAAGAGTCTGCGAGGACTGGGCGGCCAAGCCAGAATTTTGCTCTTCTTCATATAAACTGCATGGCAGGAATTAGGGGGCAGCGCTTCGGGCTCCTGAGCAAAGAAAATGGGAGACAACCGAGAGTAACTTAAATTTGCTTGA
Source organism: Ceratothoa steindachneri (assembly GCA_963969495.1). Lineage (NCBI taxonomy): Eukaryota > Metazoa > Arthropoda > Malacostraca > Isopoda > Cymothoidae > Ceratothoa > Ceratothoa steindachneri. The sequence goes on from OZ018319.1 coordinate 154,508,767, forward strand.
AATTACGCAGCAACTGTTCCCATGGACCTACCCCCCCTCATCCCCCAATGCCGCGAAGGCTTCAGGTCGCTTACTCTCGTATTCGAATGGAGCATCCTCTCGAGACGCACCGTCATTTGGTGGGGCGCTCCCCTGCACCTTACCGTTACGACTGTGTTGTTCCCCAGACTGTTCCGCACATTCTTGTTTAATTTCCCAGTCTGGGTGATCTTTGTGAACGTTACTTGTCCCGGTACCTGGACGAGTGAAGTAGTTACCGCTTGTCCCTTGTACTTGAGATGGGTTCATGTAAACTGGCTTAATGATTATCCGACTTTTTGGATGAGGCTGGCCTCCTCCATTTTAATTGACTGTTTTAGGTTGCATGCTCCTGTAACGAAAGATGATTGCTTCCCTCCTCTTGTTTTTGCTTTGTTTCTTTTTGTTTTTGTTTTGTTCATTTTTTTACCTTTTTTACTTATTTTGATTTAACTATTAAGATAGAGCTTGACTTCGACTTATACCCGTTATAAAAAAAAATCTTATTACCTTGAATGAATTAAATGTGTCTTACGTGAGGACAATGCTTCCGTGAGGGGAATGAATAGCTAAAAAAGATGTTATTTCTTTCAAACATTTGAATGACATATTACTACACTAAAATAATGTTTTTTGTACTATTCCAAAATTATTCTGAAGAAAATCAATCATTTTCGAATCTCTGCATCGCTGAGATCCCCATACAGATCTCGAAGTTTGATAAGGAATCTTTCATAATGGAAAATGTATCCAGCATGAAAATTGTGCCCAAATATTTCCACTAAAGCAGTTCCAAAGCCTTAAGAGTTTTCTTTCAAAATGATAACTGTGGGTTGGGTACTTCCTGACGATTTCCTTGTTGTCAAGTTTATTCTGCCGCCAAAAGGTAAAACGTATTAACTCCAAAATCGTTGCTTTGAGAAAAACGATATTAAAGATTTCAGTGCAGTTAAGATTCCAATGAAGTTAATACAACTTACCATTTGAAATCTCGGTATGATGACAAGACAGACGTAAATCGCCATAATAGGCATGTTCGTCTCATTCTACCGATTACATAGATATCAAATTTGCATAAATCGCTTTTTTGGAGTTAATGAGTTCTGCCTTTTGGCATCAGAATTGAAGGCAGAATTTTACTTAAGGAAAGTGGATAAAACATTAAAAGTTACAGAAATAAAAGTCCTTAGGATGGATATTGGTTCGCTTGATTCTGTGCCAAGAAGGATGATTCGTGGGATGATGAACTGATCTCATGGTGATAGGCTTAAGAGACTAAAACTTCAAACATTAGAAAAGAAATAAATAGCGAACTCATTCGTGCGTATCCTGAGATATAAGAGGTTATTCTGTATTGCCCCATCCCCTTCTGGGGCCGTCCAAACGAACCTAGTTATAAAAGCATAGAAGCGATCTAACACGACGTTTTCAGAAAGCTATCCCTCCCCATGCGGCCGGAAACGCTAGTCGCTCTGGATTAAAGAAGACGAGAAAAATAGCCACGCCTCTCACCAATTCTTAGAATATGAGTCCTACTCTGTCAAATTTACCTGAGACTTATATGAGCCCAAGTCTTTTGGCAAGTGGTATTCTCACTCTCATTTTCACGTATATCATCTTCATCGAAAGAGGCCTCTAGGACTTTCAATTCCCTTGACGTCACTTGGCTTCCTTCATCATCCACTTCCCCATCTTCAGACAGGTCTGGAAAGAAAAATAATTGGCGTTTTACAAATCACTCAAAATTTCTGTTTGGCGAAAATAAAAATGGAATGATAAAATTGATTAGGACGCTCCTATTAGAAATTCACTCTCGGATACTTAATTTAATTTAGGGATCGTTTGAATTAAATGTTATGGTATTATTTTAATTATGAACCTAACAAAATAATGGATAGTTTATGTTAAGTAAAATTAGGAGTTTATATTCGGTAATCTGAGGTTATGTGAGATTAGGTTTATGTTAATTAAGTACGAAGAGGCTTAAGTAAGGTTTAAGAGGTTTAAGTTATATTAGAATTGGTTAGGTTAGGTTAGGGCATTCCTTATAGCACCTCAGACTTGAGTATTTTTCTATTCAGGAACGCAATTAAATGGATATTAGGTGAAGTTAAGGTTGTTAGGTTAAGTTAAGCGATGATATGTTAGGTTATGTTAAATATATAGGACGGTACTTGCAAAGGAAGAAAGTCCCAGCTAAAGTTGAAAAGAGGAACAAGAAATGGAACCTGTTTTTAATTCATTTCACTCTAGTTTCAAACGATAGTCAATAACAAATAGAAGTAAGGAGAGCGTTTTGTCATATTTTCATAAAATATTTTATACACAATTGTGTCAGATGAATATTACTTATTCAAGAAAACAAAACAACTGGGCTTCATTGGGGCAAAGTCTATATACGCAGTGCTTACTCTACGCATAGCTTTAACCGAATTTACGTTGCCATGGAGACCGAATAATTACCAGAATATCTAGGATTATCCACAGGTCTAAACTTTGTAAGAAATCCTAGCAGATAAAATCAACTTATTATTCTAATTTCAAAACTTTAAAATGTCACTTTCAATATTAAAATCAAATCAAACCCGAGAATAACTTGAAATGCAATTTAGAGTTGAACCGCTGATCTTCAGGTCTAACATAAATAAATAACACTGGGTTACAAATGCATTTTTTAAGTCGTCTAAGTGTTTCATATCCTGATGGAATCTCTCCCCCTGCTCCTCACTCATGGACCTCAGATTCTCAGGAAACCGATCCATATGTGAGAATAAGAAATGCATTTTGATGTTCATTTTCGTATCCGAGGTTTCTGAAAGTAGTCAGCATGTTGGTGACAAGTTCTGTGTAGTTCCTGGCCTTCGAGTTGCCAAGAAAGTTCTTCACGCCAAGAACAAAAGCCATACACGCTTCCAGTTTTACTTCGTTCATTGAGTTTTCAAACTTGAATTTCTGATGAGCTGACGGAGTTGAGGACCGTCAAAGATGCCTTCTTTCAACATCTTCTCTATGGTCAATCCTAGAAAAGCGCGGCACGAGTAAGTGAAGCAGCCACCATCCTTGTCCAGAGCTTTAGTGAACTGTTTTATCAAGCCGAGCTTGTGTGCAGCAGTGGCAAGAGTATCCTCTCTCTGTCCACCAGAGGGAGGTTTATGACGTTCCTTGCTTTACAAGGCACCAATTCCTCCTGTACAGGCCGGTCCTTCTTCAAGTAATGCTGAGCTCGGACCTTATTATCCCACATGCACAGAAAGTACGGCTACTTGGTGAACCAGAACTGTTGTACCAACGAATTTTTTTCAGCACATACTTCACCACTTCATACTTCTCCTTCAGTGTACATGCGTGAGCGAGGGGTACTAAGGCTAACTGGTTACCGTTGTACAGCAGAACACATTTCAGCGATCGCTTGCTGCTGTCAATGAACAGTCTCCACTTTTCTGGTTAGTACCTTGGCACTCCAAGCTTGTGCAGAAGCTGCGCAACAATATCTGTACAGTACATCAAGTCCTTCTGGTAGAAAAAATAGAGTTCTCTGTATTCCCTCGAGCAGTAGATGGAGAGAAAGAGAAAATAGCATATGTGGAGGGTGAATGAGGTTGAGAAAAACCAAAAGAGAAATGGACAACATCCAAATGAATCCATAAAAACGTTTTGGAGCAGATCTCTGTTTAAACAAGTATGTATTTGTTCCTACGATTAAGTTGCTTCAGTGATCTTAATTAATTAGTATATTATTAAAAAAATGATTTTAAAAGTATCTGTTGTATAACTCCCCCCCCCTCCTAGTTTCCAACCCCAAATAAAAAAATACAATTATTACGTCTATATCTTGCCTATTCCAAAATACTCTTTTCCGATTCTTTCAAATTGATAAATAACAATAATAAATTCCTAATAAAAAAAAGGGTTTATCAATCCTACTCATATTTTCTTCTTTATTTCTTCCTTTGTAGTCTGTGGTAAAAATTGACTCAAAGGACTTGCATTTTGAATAAGGTCATCTGCAGTTCAGACCATGTTGATATAGAGTTAATCAAAATCAACGATTACATTGTGAACTCTTTGTATGCATTTGATAATTAATGCGTTCATAGCGAAGGTAGAGAACGCCAAACAAGTAGAAGTTGATTCCCACTTTACGATTTTTCTTATTGCAACCTTCATAACCGTCTATGCTCGAATCAAACTCGACCACCCACTCCCGACCTACCTAGATCCTGGCTCTGCCATTTCGTGCCCAAAGCATACTTGATGTGATGTCTACTCGGCGCACTAATAGCCAAAGTGGTTCACATATGAGATTATGTTCACACAACTAATTGTATATTACTGAATTTGAATTTGATATTTGTTTTGTTCTATCAGACTAGGTTTTATATAAGAATCAATAGGTACAGATTTTCAATATTCCGTCACTTGTGTCGTTCAACAGATATTTAACCAAAAACAGACCAGCTTGTCTCTTATGTGACTCTGCTTCATGACTAATTTCACATCGTTGAGTATGATTTAGATGTTTTATTCTACTATCAGATCTACTTTCTTAAACAATCAGAAAAATAGTAAATATGATGATATTAATTGTCTCACGAAAGATAACGATATTAAACACGTCACAGATAAGCTCAAAAAGTTTTACCAGAAAGCATAAGTTCAAATCCTTTATAATTGACAAATTATGAAGTTCTAAACGTTGTTCTGAACTTTGAACTTTCGGTTGTATAGCTCGCTCTCTTCTCTTTGCAGTGTCCAGCAATAGTCGCCCATAATGTTAAGACTGAAATTTTCCTGATATCTGCTCTCCATTATGGCGATGTCATGATGAAATCTTTCACCGTGTTCATCACTAATGTCTAAAAGGTTATCTGGGAAAAAATCAATATGAGATTCGAAAAATGCAATTTCAAGGACATCCTTGCTTCCAATGCATGATAATTCTGCAGCATGGTTGTAATGAGTTATTTGTAGTTGTCAGCATGATAGTTTCCAAGAAAAAGCTTTGATACATTGACAAATGATTCCCATGAGTTTTTCTCCAGTGGGTTCAAGGCCTTAGTGAATTCGCTATCAAGAACTAGTATGCGAATTTGTGGTATATTCAAGACACCTGCTTTTAACTTGGCTTCAGAAACCACACCACCTAGATTCTGACATAAGTATCGAAACCCAGCACCAGATTGATCCATAGCCTTGATGAAATATTTAGCCAAACCGAGCTTTAGATGCATTGGAGGCAAAAATATCTTTTCTGGCTCTACAAGAGGATTGTGAACACAGTTGAACCTTCCAGGCACATCTCTTAGTCATGTCAGTCATTCCTTCTCACATAGTGCTCTGCATTAGCTCTGCTGTCCAACAAACACAAAAGGCCCATGTACATTGTGTAGCCACTCTGAAGCCCCAGTAGTAAAAAGATGACTTTTAGATCCCCCACATATCTTCCACTGGTGTTTCTTGCACTCTATAGCGGCTAACAAAATCTTCATTTTCCATAGCTCTCAGCCCTCTCTGCTGCATGTGCTATTGGGACAGATGGAAACCGATTACTATTGTGTAAAAGAACAGCTTTCAGAGAGTCTTTTTCAGAGTCGATAAACAGACTCCAATCATCTGACTTGTATGGTTTAGACTTGCAGAATTGTTTCGTGAGAGATACTGCGTCCTCACAGTAACAAAGGTTGTTTGCCATTTTGAAAAAATACAGACAGCTCTCTATGATGGTAACGAGCTGTAGTAATACGCACTCCAGCTTCCAGCAGGTTACACTGCTTTAGTCTGGATTCCAGAACTTCGGCCTTCTTGGGTAAAGAGCTTAGGCCTGATATTTTCAGAGTCATCTTGGTAGTCGTCTTTATTTGAAGTAGAATTAGAATCGGGATCACTCATCAATTCTTGTTCAATCGGTGGATTTGGGACTAAGAGTTCAACGATGTGCGGAACTGGTTGGATTGCAGAAGCAATATTGGGGTGTTGCACCTTGCCTCGTGTTTTGATGGTTATTCCCTTGATGTTTGTGAGACAGAAGTAGCAGTCACTGCTGTGTTCTTTGGGTTTACGCCATATCATCTGTACAGCAAACATCAAACAGCATTCCTAAGCTTCGCCTACCACACATCTACACGCCCAGATGGTTGTTACAAGACTTACAAGCTATCTGATGTGCTTATTTCTTGTTTTGGTCACCCAAAGGACATTTGAAGTAACATTTGTAGTTCAGTCGAACAGCTTTTGTGATTGGTTTCTTGAGGTTACCAGGAGTGAAGGTGCCACATATGTAACAAAAACGATCAGCATCGTTCACGCACTTGCCACGTTCCATGTTTTAAGTTCAGAGTAATTAGAAATTGTGCAGTTGTAGATATGTACTATCATGAACCAGCAATCTGAAACAAACAAAAAAGCACAAATTAGGAAAAATTATTGCATAAGTGGAACCAATGAACATATAAATTAGTGTATGAATAACATAGTGCACCAAATATATAGATATGCTGGTTCTGGAAAACTGAGTCCAATACAGCTATATGAATGTCATTATTGAATTCAGCACATACAATTACTCTAGAATCAGACTATTTTGATCCAAAAACCATCAGAATCTTTGTTGTTGTTGTTGAGCAGTGTTAGCAATTATCGCGCCATCCCTTCTCCAACTTGCGCTTACAATTGTGCCTTATTTTTAGAGTTTAAGCAAGTGATGGGGGGTATGCGTGCCCTCCAGACCTCAACACTTTCAAGAGAATTTGCTCACTTGGTAGGGTTGGGCATGTCCGGGAGAGTTATGTGCCCGCAGATCCAGAGCGCGTCAAGTAGTCTCATCTATTATTGCTCTGGTTCATGTCAAACTTCTCGCATCTTACCTTTTTAATGACATTCCCTCCAAAATGCCTGGCAGAGATTGCTTTGGTGGTTTTCGCTTCTTAGTCTATGCAAATCAAGTGTCAAGAAAAGCCTAGCGAATCTGGAGTCAGAGTATGCTGAGGCAGCGTCATCTCCTGCGCCCAGCTGGACGAAAACGGCCACCAACACGTGGCCAGATGGCGGCGTCGCCCTCGGCGTTTAATCGATACGCAGACGGAAGCGATTCGCCGTCTTCTTCATCTTCTTCTTCTACTTTGTTTTCTTCTTCTTCTTCTTCCTTACGTTTTATCTTGTTATATTCTCGTTTTCGATTTCGGCCTTGTCTCCTATCCTCTTTGTTTCCTTCTTTATCTTTTTTCTTTCTTTATTTCATTCTGCGGGGTTTTTTTCGAATTCTTCTTTAACTTATTTTATTTATTTTTGTTTCTTTCACTTTATTTTCACTTTGTTTTCTTTATTTCTATTACTTATGTCTTTACTTATTTGTTTTATTTTCTTCATTTCCTTCTTCCTCTTTTTTATTTTCCTTCTTTGTCTTTTATTTGTTTTCTTTGTTTTTCTTCTTTGGCTTTTCATTGTTTTTCCTTTTTCGTCTTTTCATCCCGTTTCCTTGTATTCTTTTTGTTTCCTTTACTTTTTCTTTTTCATCCTACACTTTTTCTAATTCCTCTATAATTTCTTTTCTTTGTTTTGTTCACTTTGTTTTATTCACTCGTTGTTCCTTTGTTTATCTTTTTTATTTAGTTCCTTTGTTTTTTTCTTTATTTCCCTCCTTATAATTTTTCTTTCTTTTTATTTTCATTCTTTACTCGTTAATTATTTATTTCCTTTGTTTTCCTTCTCTGTCTTTTCATTCCATTTCCTTGTCTTTTTTGTTTCCTTCTTTGAATTCTTCTGTTTGCTGCGAGGGAGTTATCCTCGGCAGTCCACATCCGTGTGCAAGCCGTCCTTCATCGAATTAAAGAGGTACTTGTTGGCTGTTGCCATGGGAATGCCCTCGTTAGTTTGCTGTCAGTGTGGGATCGTTTAATTATAAACATTCCAACCTTTTATAAAGCTAATTAATGTACAGGGTGACGCAAAAGTATGAGTAAACGGGGTTTTTTATTCAATGTAATCTAAAGACCAACCGCAACTTGAAAAAAACTAACCTTACCCAACTTAACCTGAATAAATCTAACTCAAGCTAACCTAACCTCACCAAACCTAAAGTAACTTAACATTACCCAACCCAACTTAGACTCGCTAAACCCAACCGTACTCACTCAACCTAACCCTTTCTAACCTCGGCGTAGTAAACGTACCCTAATGCAATCCTATCCCCTCCGCGTAGGGAGAAAGTGTGGAGGGATTCCCTCCCGAGCCCCAACGTGGCAGTCATCGTCTCAAAGAGGATCCAGCAACCCGTCCAGCCCCAGCTTAGCCTCTCTTCCTTCCTTCAGATAGCCTGTATTTCTCCCCTACATCGTCGCTTTTCATACAACTTCTCCCACAACTTTCTCTGGTCGGCCTCTAATTTCACAGGGTAGATGCTGACCTTTCTCTCAGCCAACCGTCCCGGATCGGAGCTGAGGGGGGGTAGGGGGGGGGGGCAATGTTCCCTAACCCCTGAGCTCCAGGCTGAGGTGGCTGGTTTTTAACAACCTGCTTCATCCCCACCCATACCTTCCTCACATCCCTTTTCCTCTCCTCTTCACATTCTATCAATTTTACGCCGTGTTCAAGGTGGAGCCGCCATGCCGATGGACTGCCAGGCCACCAGGCGGAAGGGGTGGCCCGAAATGGCGGCGCCTGGCTCTGCCAGGCCTGTAAGGACCTCTTGCAATGCGGGCAACTGCAAGAGGTGATGAGCTATTGCGTCCCGCAGGAAATTTAAGGTCACCATGCCCAATGATGCACAACCTAAAAAAAACAAAAAAAAAACCTCAACTTCCCCTTGTTCATCAAAGGAGCCGCCCTCGGGCAGCTCCACCGAAAAAATGGAGGTCCCCCACCCCTGTGCTTGCGCAGGGGACCCTCAATATTTCTCTAACCAGAGAGGAGGCTGACTACTCTCCTACGCCTACGGGTGCAAGGGACTCCCCCTCACCCTCTTCTGCGGAGGTGCTTTCAGGCACCCTTTTTCCAGCGGCAGTCCCCTCTTTTCTTTCCAAGGGGACGGCCAAGAAAGCCAGCAGGCAGCCCATCGCCGACCGCCCCTCGTGCAAGCGGCTCGGTAGGGCAAACCCCCTTAGAAGGGAGAGGAAAGCCGGGCCTCTTCGGGCGCTTCCCTCAAAAGACCTGCTGGCAATAATTTTAAACCTTGCCGGGGTCAAGGCCTGTGCCTCCCCACACAAGACTAACGACACTGCCAAGGGGACCTGCGATGTCATGGAAGGAGATGGCCAACTGGAGGCCCCTTTTGTGATAAGCATGGTCCTTAAGGAAACCCAGCCTCAGACGGTAGGGCCTTCTATAGGGGGAATCCGAGCTCGGCGCCAAATACCGAACCCGAATCCGCCCCTATGCAAGGTCCTCCTCCAACGGCTGAGGATTCTGAGGCAGTGCAAGGAGGGCAGGTATCTCCTCCGGATGGTGCCCCTGCGACAACTAGGACCTTCTCTATTTCGGAGAAGGAGCTGGCTGAGGCCAGTCCATCTGGCCTAGGGGGTTCTACCGGCTGAGGTGAGAAGTGGGTTCATTCCCCGGCGTCCTCTCCAAAAAAGAAAAAGACTAAGAATACTCGGGGCTCGTCTCCATCCGCGGGGGCTGTGGGGACGGATGGGTCTGCTGCCACTTTGGCAAGTGACCAAGCCAAGATGTGCACATCCGGGCCCTTTGCCCCCCCCCCGGTTGCGGGGCCCCTAACTAAGACCAAAAGTGCACAGGGCGAAGCCTCGATGACATCGGGGCCCCTTATTCAGAGGTTACCTGGCGTTTTCGAGCCCGCTGGCATCAAGAGCTTCCTCGTTAGTCGCTCCACTGGTGGCACCATGTTGTCCAAGGGCAACAAGATCCATCAGAGGAGAGGATTAGCTAGTGCAATTGGTAGAGAGCCGAAGGTGACCCGTTTCTTGGACAGGAGCCTTCTGGCGAATGCGGCGAATCCCGCCGAGGCGGGCAAGTGCTTTTCGGACACTTCATGGCACCCTGGTGAGTGTGACGCCACACTCTACCATGAACTTTGTGAAAGAAGTAGTTTATGCGAGGGAACTCGTTGACTACTCCATTGAGGACATCACCCTAGAGCTGGCTGACCATGGAGCGGTCAAGGTCGAACGTGTGATGAGAAAACAGGAAGGGGCCTCGACACCCACCCCGACACTCTTCGTCACGTTCGACTGTGACAAGCTCCCTCAGTCGGTGCGTGCTGGTTGGTACCGCTACCGCGTGAAGGCATTCGTGTCACTGCCGCGGTGGTGCTATTACTGTCACCGCTTTGGCCATATGAATCGCTCATGTAAACGTGCAAAGTCGGGGTCACCCGAAGTATGTGTAAATTGCTCCAAGGTCGCACACGATAAGTCCAAATCGTGTGTGGCCAAGTGTGTCAACTGCGTAGAGCCGCACGCTGCTTCTTTGAATCAATGTGGTGCATGTATCCTTGAGAAAGAAATCCTGGCTGTTCAGGCCAAGGATCGACTCTCATTCCACGAGGTTAAGGACTTGGTCCTGGCGCGCGCGGCTCTGCCTTGGACGTCATATGCCTCAATAGTTAGAAAGGCACCCTCTGCTCCTGGCCCATCCTCGCCAACGAGCACGGTTGTTTCCGGTTGTTTCCAAGGCGCTTCCTTGGTAAAGGTCGCGGTAAAAAGGGTTCATACCCAGCCCCAAATAAAACCAGGGCTTACCCCTCTTCCATCAGCGTGACCGTTACCCGTAAGGTTAAACGGCCAGGCGCCTCCACCGAGTCGTAAGACTCACAGGAGGAAACACCCCTGAAGTTAGCCGCTAGTCCAATCAGTCTTCGAAGGCGACAGCGTCTTCAGCGCTTTGTCTGGCCAACAGCGCCCGGAGTTCTGCCCCCGGCAAGCGTGCGGCCATTCCCGTGAGGGTCTTCTGTTCGAGGAGGGCCCCCACCTCTCCTCCGAGCTAGGCCTGGAGGGTATATGTCTTCAATGGAATTGCCGTAGACTCCGGGCCAACTGGGAGGAGCTGCGGAGGCTCGTATCTTCCCGTTCCCCATTAGCTATCTTTTTGCAGGAGACGATGCTAGGCGTGTGCCCTTTTCCCGCCTTCCCCGGGTATAATGGTCTCGCGACCCCACCACCGCGGGATGGCCGGGCTAGGGGATGCGCGGTTTACACCCGGCATGATGTCTCCGTTCTTCCTTTCTTTTTAGATACCTCCTTTCAGGCAGTGGCTGTGCCGCTATAGCTGGATAGGAGGTATACTATCATTTGTGCGTACATTCCACCGTCAGCTGACTTCGACGCGGGGGACTTCCGCCGCGTCTTGGCACGGTTGCCGAGACCCTTTCTCTTGCTTGGAGATCTGAACATAAGGCATCCTCTTTGGTGAGATTACTTCATAAATCCTAGGGGAAAAGTGCTTGCCAATATGATCGAAGAGCTTGAGATGGGTGTCCTAAACCTGAATGAGTTTACGCATCACTGTCCGAGGACCGCTTTATTTTCTTGCCTTGACCTATCTTTGTGCTCTTCAGATGCACAGACTGATTTTGATTCGGGGGTGGTCGATGACCTCCATGGTTGTGATCACTTTCCCATTAAAATATCATTTTCAGGGCAACTGCCGCCTGAGAGAGCACCTCGGTGGTGGTTGGCGCGGACACGGTGGCCTGCATTTCAGGAAATGACTGAATTCTCTATCTCAGTCAAGGAGGCCATTGAGTTCTTTTCCGGCAACCTCATCAGCGTGGGCCTGACTACTATTCCTAGGACGTCTAGCAGTTTTGCATGCTGACCACTCCCATGGTGGTCGGCCGAGTGTGAGAGAGCCCTCAAACAGAAGCGTTATGCCTATATGCGCTATAAGCGCCGCCCGAACGATTTCACTGTCACTAAATTTCGTCGGGCTAGGGCTAGGTTCGGGTATATTTCGAAGCACGCACGCAGCTCTTCTTGGCGGGTATACGTGTCTTCACCTAACGGGAAGACCTGTTTAGCAGAGGTGTGGAGGCGAGTCTAAAGGATTCGGGTCAAGTTCTCGCAGGAACCCCCCTCCCGTTCTCCAGGAGAATGGGACCGCAATCTCGGACCTTTCGTCTGTGGCGGAATCCTTTGCGACCGCTTTTTCTGCATTGTCTAGCCGGGATGCTGCTCCGCTAGCATTCAATGCACGTCGTGATGTCACGGAAGGACACCCATGACTTTACCTCCAGAGCGGAGAACCCTTCAACAACAGGTTTACTGTGAGTGAGTTGCGCTCCACTCTCGCTTCGTGCGCGGACACTGACCATGGTCCGAACGATGTTCCGTACGCCATGCTTCGACACCTGGGTGAGCGAGGCATGGCATGTCTGTTAGATTTGTTCAACAGGATCTGGGTAGAGGGTCTTCTCCCAGATTCCTGGCGAATCGCTACTCTGCTAGATTTTCGCAAGCCGGAGAGAGATCACTCTACTCCGACCGGTTTCCGCCCAATCTCTCTAACCTCTTGCGTGTGCAAGTTGATAGAGAAATTGGTAAATGTTAGACTAGCCTTTTTCCTGGACAGCAGAGGCCATCTGTCTACTGCACAGTGCGGCTTCCGCAAGTTTCACTCCACGTCGGATGCTCTGCTCCGACTGGAAAATGCCGTCTGCGAGGCTTTCCTTCGTAGACAGCACTACGCCACGATGTTTTTTGATCTGGAGAAGGCCTATGATACCGCATGGCGATACGGTTTCATGGAGACTCTCGAAACGATGAGGGCGAGGGGACGCCTCCCAATGTTTATATCTGAATTTTGGCGAGATCTTCGATTCCCGCGTACGGGTGGGGCGAGCTCTCTCCGGCCCAAAGGAGCAAGAAGAGGGTCTCCCGCAGGGAAGTGTCCTCAGTGTCACACTCTTTGCCCTGAGCATCAACGGCATAACCTCGGTGCTGCCGGAAGATCTTCTCGCTACGCTCTCCGTGGACGACCTTTCGATCTCTTTTAGCGCGGCCCAGATGCCAACTCTAGAGCGTGTACTCCAACAGGCATTGAACCGGGTCTCTCGCTATGCCAAAGCGCACAGGTTTCGCTTTCCTTCGCCAAGACTAAGGTGGTGCATTTCTGCTGCCATCCACGGCTCCATTCCGACCCAGATTTGTTTCTTAATGGGATGCGCCTGGATGTGGTTGAGTCGCACCGTTTCCTAGATCTTGTATTCGACCGACGCCTCACCTGGGAGGCTCGACTACGGATTAGAGTTTTATGCATCCGCAGCCGAGCCTTTATTGCGGAAGGTGGATTCGATCCACCGCAACGGCCTCCACCTTGCGACCGGTGCCTTCCGCACTTCCCCAATTGAGAGCCTGTTGGTCAATGCTAGGGATATGCCACTTGCTCTGCGCCGCGTGCAGTGCATCACTCGCCTTTACGCGCGAGCACGGTGCCTCCCTCAGTCACCGACAGCTTTCACTGCATCCGAGGCTGATCTCGACGGTGCTTATGCCGCCGAGAGACGCCAGTTATACCTTAAGCCCTCTGGGTTTAGGGCTAGGAAACTCCTTCGAGAGCAAGATATAGCTCTCGGGCCGGTGGTGCCCCTTGTTCTGCCCAGGACTCCACCCTGGAGGGTACCACATTTGGCTATTTGTCGCCACGCCTCTGCTCCAAAAGCTTGTGCGGCGCCGAGAGTATTGCGCTCGACTTTTTTGGAGCACACCTCGTGTCACGCTGGAACCGTGACAAAAGTCACACGCAGCTCAACAGGGTAAGCTGGGACCCGTCGCCAGGAAAACATTGGGGCTACGTGAAGTGCGTGATCATTTTCATTTTTTATTTTTCATTATAATTGTCATTATTTTTCCCTTATAATTGTCATTATTTTTCCATTAAAATTTTCATTATAATTGTCATTAGTTTTCCATTATAATTTTCATTATTCTTTCCATTATTATTATAAGTATTTTTATTATAATTTTCATTATTTTTCCATTATATTTTTATTGTAATTTTCATTCATTTTTCCATTATATTTTTTTTTCTTTGTAATTTTGATTATTTTTCCATTATCATTTTTATTATAATTTTCATTATTTTTTCTCTTAGAATTTTCTTTTTTTCATTAGAATTTTATTCTTTTTCCATTATAATTTGCATTATTTTTCCAATTATAATTTTCATTAATTTTTTTCATTTTAATTTTCGTTTTTTTTCATTAGAATTTTCATATTATTTTTTCCATTAGAATTTATATTATTTAGGGTATTTTTATTATTTATTTTTCATTTTATTTATATTTTCATTTAGAATTTTATTTCTATTTATTCATTATTAATTTACTACTAGCATAAGTAGTAGTCGTAGTAGTAGTAGTAGCAGCAGTAGCAGCAATATTAGTAGTAGTAGTGTTATTAGCAGTAGCAGGGAAAAGTAGAAAACTCAATTTTTCTTTCATTTGTGAGAAAAATAAAAAACATTTATTTGTTACTTACTGATAAAAAATTACAAAATCGTTTTTAATTATTGAGAAAACAAATAGAAAAAGAATTTCTCTTATATTACTGAGAAAAATAAAACAATTTTGTTTAATTACTCATTTTTCTTTAATAAGAAAACTAATAGAATAGCGCCATTTTTTTCTATAATTACTAAAAAACAAATAGAGAACACTTTCTTCTTTAATTACTGATGAAACCATTAGAAAACCCCATTTATTTTTTAACTACCGAGAAAAAATATGCGCAGATTTTTAGTCGCGTGTGACTCTGTCTCACTATGTCAATCGGTCGGTCGGTCGGTCCCCGTTTTGCTTTTTTTTGTTTTAGTAATAATATTGTAACTATTCGTCTGATTCTAACAAAATTTGAAACTCTTATGTTGTTTAATATTCTCTTTAGAGTGATATAATTGCTAAGGTCCGCCAAGGTTAGTCCTAGAATTATTGAAAGTTTTGAAGGTCGTAACGATATAAATCAGAATAAGTGAGAGCACGCGACTTTGGTCAGCAGACCTTGTTTTTAATTACTGAGAAAACAAATATAAAACACCATTTCTTCTTTAATTATTTAGAAATCAAGTAGAAAACATCAGTTCTTATCTAATTACTGAGAAAACAAATATAAAACACCATTTCTTCTTTAATTACTTAGAAATCAAGTAGAAAATATCAGTTCTTATCTAATTACTGAGAATAAATATATAAAACATCATTTCTTCTTTAATTGCTAAAAAACAATTGCAAAAAACACTCATTGCTAAATTCCCAAGAAAATCAGGAAAGAATCCCCTTGGTACATATTACCCCGGGCGAACTCCGAATGAAGAAAGGAATAAAGGAAAGAAATAATAAAGTAATGACCCAATAAGAAAAAACGAAAAAATGTAAAATCTCTTAAATAACAAAAATGCAGTGAGATCCGAAAGGGAAAGAAACTTATTTAGACCTATAAGAATAATTTCTAAACATAATATGACACAAGAATTCGAAAAACTTAAAAATTCATTTAGCGCCTTAAATGTCACTCATAAATCAAAACGGCGTAACCCGTCGCTGTCATGACAACCATTTCGTTCTCTAGAGTAAACAAATGAGAGTAAGGTGGGCGGAGCATCCTGGATCATCTTCAGAATCGCTTAGCCAAAATTCGCCAGACGAAATGTCATTATACTCGAGGTTTTATAGAGCATTCGCCAATCTGGCTGTCGGTTCTTAAAGAAAAATGCTAGGTCATCGATTTTAATTAAAGAGCTTGTGGAAGGGAGGGAGGGAGAGTATAAGCGCGAAAGATAGGGAAAAGGCGGGAGGGAAAGATAGTATGTGTGTCTTGGAGAGAATGTGTAATTGCAAAAGAAAGAATGTGGGGAAAAGAAGGGGTGAAAGTGTAGGGTCATTAACTATATATGAAAGAGTTGGTGTGAGAGAGTGCGGGTGACAGAACATGTAAAAGCGAGAGATGAGAGACAGTGAACGCATCCGAGAGGTTGTTTGAAAGAGAAGATAAGCAGGTATCATCCCTAGAGAGCATAATCATTCTAGTGGAGTATAATGGTATATTTATTGTAAAAAGTATAAGTATTTTATACATTAATTAAATAAATTTAAACAATGCAAAAAATATATAGTAAAAGTGTTGAAAAAAAGATAAAAAAAATTTAGCTGAGGAGAGGAAAGATTTAGTCGAAGGCAAAGATACATAAAGAGGTTTCTCCTGGAGAAATACAACGCAGGAGCTCAGCTTTTTGTTAATTTACTACATTTACGTTTAAGTTGTACCCACTAATAGGTTTATTTACATTATTATTTACATAAATATTGGTCTTTCGATTTAAGACTTGCTTCTTTACACTCGTTTAAGTTTTTGTTTGTTTAGCTTTTACTTATATCTAATTTCATCATTTGGATTTCACTGACAATTTTAACACAATTATTTACATTATTATTTATTATTTACATTAATATTGGTGTCTTACTTCTTTACACTCGTTTAAGTTTTTATTTGTTATCTTTCATTTTAATCTAATTTCATCACTTGGATTACACTGACAGTTTTAACATTACTTTATTACTTCTTGTCTATTATTGTTGTATATACTACAGATTGGATTTTATTTAATGTTTTTCGTTTAATGATATTTACTTCTATATTTATTACACTGTACTCATTATGTTTTTATGATTTACTGAATTATACTTTCAGCTCACTTTGTTTTTACACTGTTTGATACGTCTTAATTTTATTATTTCTTATATACACTAGAACTTGCGTAGAGTTTACGTTCACTTACGTGACGTGTTTAAACACTTGCTTACTTGGTTTTCGCTTAATTATTTATTTGACACTGTTATCTATTCGCTTATTTATTTACCACTTTTATTATTTTTGCTTTATTATTTGTTTAACACTTGACACTTTTCACTGTTAGCTAATTGATGAAGTCATCATCCCGCACTTTATGTTTTTATAGGTAGTCGCGTTTACTGTATGTAGACTAGACTTCGGGATGAACATCGTGCCGCTGCACAAAAGGCTTTCCATTTCCTTTGGGGACCACGGCCCCTCAAAGGTCCACTTGTACTCGCCATTTTGCATGCCTGTCACTAACTGCGTTTGACTGCTTTTTTCAGGTCTACAGCCAGTAGTCCCCAAAATCTTTAACTGTAATTGTTCCCCGTCGAAAAAATGTGCTCTTTCCCGGACATCGACTTTTTCGGTCAGGGAAACTCCGGGGTAAGAATCGTCGTCTTCGGATTCTCCGTCATGCTTCTCCTCTTCTATTTGTTTTGCTGTGGGTATGGTGTTCCTCTTCTTCTTTGGTCTCTTCTCCTTAGGGTTATTTTTCGTGTTTACAACGCTTTCGTCTTTATTATGTTCTTGGTTCTCATCTTCTTGGTTGTTTACTGGTTGCTTTTCTTCTTCTTTTTGATTTGTGGCTTTGTTGGCAGTCTCAGATTGTGTTTCATCAACGAACTTGATATTCAACACGTCTTGAGATGCTGGGTTTGGTGGAAACCACAACTTTCTCTTCATTCCGTTGTGCTGCAACATGGTGTTGAGCTCCTCCGAGAAGCAGCCGGGACGCGCAAGGTTGGCCAGGTGGGCGACTATGACCATTGTCATAATCTCCTTGCTTTCGGCCGGCAGGACTAGCTTCCGAGTTACTCTATCGGTTGCTGGTGTGACGTTGCCTGGAGTAGATGCCGCGGTTGCATTAGAGCTTGCTCGGGCCTTTTCCTCCTTTTGTGATTTTAACCTTTCTCGCTTCTTTCTTATGGCTTCTTTGCGTAGAGGGCATCTCATGGCCAGTGCCCGATGCTCCCCTCCACAGTTTATGCATTTAAGTTGTTCTTCGCGGCAATCTCTCCAGCCGTGGCCAGATTTTGAGCATGCCGCACAGATTTGTTCCTTTGTCGGGCAGTTTTTCGTTGCGTGCTTTCGATGGCCAGGCAGATTTGGCAGTTTTCCAAGTAAATGTACTCTTCCGCCTCTATCTGCTCTGGAGCCACTCTCAAGTAGAAGCCCAATAGGCCGTCCCGCAACGCTCCCTGAGCCATCTCGCTGGTGCTGAAGGTAAACTTAATCACAGTTTTGCCAATTTTGTCGACCTTGTCTACTTTTGCCCATGCCTGTTTTGCGTTGAGTTCATCCTTTATTTCGTCTGTGGAGTTATCCGCAAAGAAGGGATCTACTCTCCTGAGGATGACGGCACGCCTCACGAGTAACTCGTAGGGGGCTACCGCTTCAAGCCCAATTTTGCGGAGCGGTTCTTTCGCCTGGTCAGATACTAGGGCCTCCACATCCTTATTTTTCCAGCAGACGGCGGCCCACCCGTTTGGTGTCTCGGTGAGACGGGTGAGTTCGATATTAATGTTCCCGAAAATCGTTTCGAATACCGTCTCCCTGGCTGGCTTTTGGTTTCCCGCTATTAGACGGATGGGGAACCGTTTCGTGTCCTGGGGGGCGGGAGGACCCATGTCCCCCTTTGGGCAGAGCTGCCCTTTTCTCTTCTGGGCCTCTCTAGCTTCTCGGTGAGGTGGACGACTTCACTCCACCACGCTCGTATATGAAGTTGTCTGGTAATGGCGTTTTTGGCAGTCCTTGCCTTAGACGTTTCCTCCTTTGCCAGGACCAGATGGCTCGGGACAACAGAAAATCCTGACTCACTTAAGAAGCGGAAAGAAAACAACAAAGTTTTATGTGGCAACACCAACATTAGGTTAGGTTAGCCTTTGCTCATTCGGCTACATTAGGTTAGGTTAGCCTTTGCTCATTTGGCTACATTAGGTTAGGTTAACAATAGTTATTCAACTACTAGACTCCGTACGCTGCTACTGTTTTTTGCTCCTACGCAGTTTATTTCTCTTTGTGTAAGCCCCAAGTGACATAAATGAGTTTGAAAGAAAGTGGAATTAGAGTTTTGATTCGCTTCTGTTACAAGGGAAAATTTTCTACAAGAGTTATTGTGAACTAAATTTGCGATACTGAAGCAGAAGGCACAGTCAGTCAGGCGAAGGTCTCGAGGTGGTACAGACGTTTCAACTCCGGGTGTCTTATCCTTGACGCTCAACCACGTTCTGGCCGACCATCAACCTTTGACAGAGAGGTTTTAGAAGCAGCATTGAAAGTTGAATCTTCTGCAAGCAGCCGTGATCTTGAGAAAGTTGTAAGAGTGTCATCCCATTGGACTGTTCTGAACCAATTGCATCAAATAGATTTTGTTCACAACAAGCACAATTGTATTTATATGACCTCACCGAAATGCAAGCTGCCCGTAGAATAGAGATTTGCAGCCAACTTCTCAATAACCGAATGGACGACCAATTCTGGAGGCGAATTGTCACACAGATGAGAAGTTGGTGTACTTGGTTAATCACAATCGGGAGAGGAAATGGGTTCAGCGAGGTGAACAACAGGCATCCGTTCCAAAAGAGAATCGGTTTGACAAGAAGGTCATGATCTCGGTCTGGTGAAATTTCCAAGGAGTACTGCATTTCGAGCTTATTCCACATGCTTGCGCCAGCAATGTTAAACTGTATTGCCAGCAGCTAGGCCGCGTATACGACAAACTAAAGAAAGAGTATCCTGGTTTGATCAATCTAGGCCAGGCTTTGTTACAGCAAGACATTGCAAGGTTGACTATGAAGAAGTTCAAACAGATGAACAGTATTGAGATTCTTCCACATCCACCATTCATTCCCGTGCTACTCCAAGTTACTATGGCTTATTTCGTTCAATGGAACACTTCCTCTGAAACTAGCGATTCAACACCTTTGATGGAGTGAAGGAAGCTTGTTTATAGTTTTTTTATTCAAACCTACTGACTGGTATCTGGGACAGGTTTATATCCTGGCTGATCGCTGGAAGAAGATCATAGAGAATTATGGACTTTATTTTCAAGAATAAATGTTAGTGTTGGTCCATAAAATTTGTTGTTTTCTTTCCTTTTCATAAGTGAGCCAGGACTTTCTGGCCAACCATATATAATAGACTAGAACCGATAGATACGAATCCATATTTAGATCAGAGTGGCTTTTTAATTCCTGCGATAAAATCTTTACCATGTGCATCATAGGTGGTAGTACTATATTGATCCTGGTGTTGGATTGCAGTATTGAGTAGTTAGCGTCGCTGAGGGTAAATTTACACGTTCTTCTTCAATTGAGGGTTCAAAAACAAGATATCCCGTTGAAGCCAAAATAATTGGGTGCGTGATAGATGGAAGGCGAATAAGTGGGTTAGTGATAGGTTGAAGGAAAAAATAAGTGGCTCTTGGTAGTTGAAGGCAAATTAAGTGGGTTCTTGGTAGGTTGAAGGCGAAATAAGTGACTACGTATATAGTTTAAAGGCAAAATAATTGCTGTTATTATTATCTTTATTATTATTATTATTATTATTATTATTATTATTATTATTATTATTATTATTATTATTATTATTATTATTATTATTATTATTATTATTATTATTATTATTATTATTGTCATTTTCATTATTTTATTATCCTCATTAATATTATTATTATCATTATTAATATTGGTGGAAGCAGTTCATAGATTTTTCCAAGACAAGTCATAAATCTGTTATGTTGCATAATGAGAATGATTTGCCATAAATTCCATTGGGTTATGCAATCCATAATAAAGGAAACCTATGACGCCATGAAGCGGCTCTTTATGGTGACTAGACTATAACCAGCATTACTGACGTGAGCATTTGTAGATTGTTGTTCTCGTTGGCTACACAACGTACTCTTAATTTCTTTGTGAAATTACGAGAGATTCAGCTTACGCATGAACCTGACCTGAAGTAGAAATATGTGAAGGAATGGACAAAAACAAAACAGTTTTCTTTTACCTCACTGTAAAATTTACTTAATTAAGTGAGTTTAAAATAAAGCAAGGTGTTTTAATTGATCCTTAGATGGGTGAACTTCTTCACGATAATGATTTTACCAAAAACTGCAAAGCAACAAGAGGAAAGCGTGGAATTCCTTCAAATTGCCGGCAACAATAATTCTTTGACAACTACAAAAGTTGGTGGAAAACCTCATCAAGGACTATAAATACCAGGGATGCAACATGTTACTCAA